>JAESVK010000914.1:0-22575 GCA_017140935.1 Hamamelis virginiana | reverse complement strand
GTTGAGATAGAGAGACTGATATTTCTCATATACATCTATTCTAAAAGAGTTCATACTCAAAGGTTTATTAAAGTGGATATTTAATTAACCGTTTGAAGAGTAGCACAGATTTAAACCAACTCATATGGAGGATAGGTAGTCTTTCCTATCAGTGTAGTGACACTTAAGTTAATCTGTGGGTGCATATTAGAGAATATGTACACTGAACATGATCTACAAAGAATGTTCCTATGGTAGTTCTGTCAAAGGAATATTCTAGTGTTATGTCCATTTATTTGGTAGTCCTTAGACCTGAAACACCATAGCTGTCTTATGCATAGGTTGCTAGAGTTTGATAGTATCTTGTACAGCCTTATCCATAAGGTTGTAATCGATGCTTATTGGCTCTAATGAGTTATGCATGAAGATGGATGAGTGTGCAATAAGGAATCATCACTCTCAGTTATATGAGAGAGAATGTCAGGATTAGTTCACAAAGATAATTCTCAAAGGGAACCTCTGGCCAGAGTGATAGGTAAACAATGAAAAGAGTTTCACTGCGATTACATTATTGAGATTATATTTTGTGGGACATATATCAAGTTGTTAAGATAGGGTTTGACTAAAACCATACCTATTATCTTGACTGTGACATTAGGGGATGAAGGATTAAATAACATGAAGGGTTCACATAGTTCTGCTATTCACCTAAACCTAGGGTATGTCATGATATGTTGCTAGATGTCACTCATGACCAGTGAAAGCCTATTGATAAAGTGTTATCAATGAGGGAAAAATTGGAATCGTTCCAATTGAATCTTAAAATAGAAAGTTTCTATTTTTAGGAGACATAGAGATGTCCCTGTCCACTGCTAGGTTAGGGTGAACCTAAAGGGTCACACACAATAGAGAGTAAGTGAGTTTCTTAAACTTGTGGGAGGGGAATCCTGTCTTTGAGTTATGTTTGATTTTAATTATTAAAGGTTAATTAATTAAAAGTCAATCTTAACCAAGAATAGGATTGCTCTATACAAGGATGTTTGGTCATGCTAGCACTAGTAACCAAACACTCCTGAAAGAGGAGATAGTTTATAAATATGAGGAGAGGCAACCCTAATAATTAAGTCTTCACATTCTAGGGTTCGTAACCCTCATAGCCGAATTCCCTCTCCTCTCCCTCTCCATGCTAGTTTGTTTCACAAGGCGTTGTGGAAGACTAGAAGGTTCAAGGAATCTTACTCTCGTGTGGATACACTTTGGAGGTTTCATCTCTTTGAAACTTGGAGGAAAGCTACATCGAAAAACACAATCAAGTAAGGTTTATTTATGTTGTTAAATATTCATTCTTGTTTGTATGTTTTTAATATACATGACCCCATGCTCAAAACGATTCTTGAAGGTTTGTGAATATGGATTGTTTTTATAAAAGAAAAATTTTTGTTTTTCCTCTTCCGCTGCGAATCCATGTTTTTCATCACAAATCCTTTCACATGGTTCTTACATATTCTGACCTATTGGTTGCTCAACTCATGGATCTACAAGAAGCTCAAACTGAGGATCTATAGGAAGTTCAATGTGTTGGCAACCCACACTTTTTGGGTGAATGAAGATGGGTTATATCAGGAAGAGGAGCAGAATAATACAAAAGGGTATATCTGGGGCAAGGTGTGATTTTTCTGTGGATGTGCATTTCCCTCTTTGTTGTTTTTCCTCTTATATAGCCAATTTTAGGCATATATTTAAATTGCATCGCAGGCAGGCCGGTATAAAGCTGGTTTGTGCTATCTTATCGCTTCCAGTTCCTTCTAAATCTTCAAATCCTTATGGAGAGCAAGTGAATAATCTGGTCAACAGAACTTTTCCTGACTAGCTACATTGAGCGAAGAACACTTCAAAAGCTTCTCTTAGTTGGGTATAGTGGATATGGGACAAGTGTTAGGGCTATATACTAAAAGCCATGTTTTTATGTAATAGACCTTAGTATTTATTTATTAATGAATTCTGATATTGCATTTTAAATGAGAATCTGTATGAGCTATGTTTGCATTATATTATCTTCTAATGTTATGCATGTGTGTCTTTTATTCTACATAGTAGATGATCTGGTATGTAGAGTTCGGCTTACACACAGAAGATCAGATCATCAGTTCTTGTAGAATATAAGCTTATTGTTCACAATCTGAGATAGAGTTGGACACGCCATCGGTAAGATTGTAGCACATGATTTCAGTAGGTCTGTCTTGAATATGGGGAATGGTTTAGTTCCAACTTCATGTGCTAGTTCACTTGTGTGTATTGAAAGGAACCATATTGGGGTTATTATTTTATATTGACACATAAAATAATTAATACCTCATGGTTATTATGAATACTTATACTCTTAATCCCGAAATAATTAATGGACACATACATTTATTGTTAGTTATTTTGATTCATAAAGAGTGAGATCTTTATAGGTCAATAATCTCGATGAGTTGGATAACTGCATTAATTGTATGGTGAATATTAATTATTAACGGAATCCACGTCCCAGTATAGGGATTGATGATACCCCCTTGAGGATATTTATAAGTTTTGATTATGTCAAACCCTACAGGTGGATTTTGTATCCGACATATCAAATAAGTTAAGTGGAAGGTCTCAAGGAGATTAATAGATGTTGATTAAATAAATTTGTCAGTAATTTAATTTAATCAACGGGTATCTGTAATCTTAACGTGGGGAGACTAATACGTATTTAATAACAAAGAGCTTGAAATTTAATTTCGAATAAGCTAGGGAGTGTAATTATAATTCTTTAGTGGAATGAATTATAATTAATGTAAATAGGTTTTGATATTTACATTAGGAGCCCGAAACTTATTTGCTTTTGGGTCCCTACCGTAGCCTATATATATGCCATGTTGGGCAGCCATTAGGGTAAGACAAAATATTTTCTCTAAACCCTAGAGGCAGCCGTCCATCAAAGGAGAGCAAAAAGAGAGCCACTCTCTCTTCACGTTCTGGCATAGGAGGAATACGGTAGAAGGCTTGAAAAGCTCGAGCAATCTTCTGCAGTTCGTCATGCATTGAGATCAATCCAGACAGATCTTTAAGGTACAGATTCTTCTATATATGTTAAAGGATTCGGATTTTTTTTTTGTGGCATGATCCATAAACGCTCTCACGAGTTCATGGGATTTCCGCTCCCAACAATAAGTACCATATTTAAGCAGGCAGATTTTGCTGGCAAAAGTTATGCTCTAAATGATACCTGATCTTTGAGATATGGCTTTTATATTGTCCTAAGTTTTGGTAAAATATGAAGAAACTAGTGTATATATTTATCGAATTAAATGCTTGTGTGAGGCCAAGATTCTTTATAAGGCAGTTCCTTTCTTAGAGGATGAGCGTGAAAATATCAAGTTGACGATCCAAAGTAATGTGTATACTCCTTAAGGGACGTGAACATTTTGAAGATGAAAGTTCAATTCAAATAAGGAGAAAATTAACAATCTTCTGATAAATCTGGCTCTATTGGTATGAGTATAATTTGATTCTGCTCTTCTTCCCTCTTATCCTTAATTTATATATATTTATTCATTCTGTTTAGTTCTGAGATTTGCGGTTAAGGAGTTAAAATGATGCATAATAAATCATTTCCAAGCCATTTTTAGCTTTAGGTTAAAATTGAAAAGAATTTCTTTGCAGGTTGTAAATATGTCTGCCACAAGTTTAGTGATGCTGAAATGGAGCCTGAACAGGGACCTTGGCCTGAGCTTAAACATTTGTATTACACACCCTTGCTAAGTCAAGCCTGTCCTCAGCATTTCATGATTTTTCTGAGCCTGATCTGTGGTTCAGCTTTTGAGTTGAAAGTCACAAGATGCATGTTTCTGACTTAATGGCGCCTTTTATAATCGCCATTAGATTTTGCCTATTTAATTTTAGTTGATACAATAGATTTATGAAAATGAAAGTTAAGAAAAAATCAATTTTATACTTTTTTAATTGGCCATGTGTCAAAATGTCCTTAGATCTTTATGGTGCATGGGAAAGACAAGCACTAACATGATCAATTTAAAGCATAGTTGTAAATGAGATCATGTTGAGATATGTGCTAATGTTACTGAAAGGGGCTATCATGGGGTCCCAAGTGTAATTTAGATAATAAAAAATTAATCATTTATTTCTTTATTTTTTGGGGCAGTGGTTTTCTTCCAGTCTTGCCCTAATTGAGATCCTTATTAGGGTAATTTTACAAAGTGGGTAGACTTGGTCAACTCTACAAGGTGGTGTCATGAAGTAGCTAGCTGTGCTGTATCATAAAGCATTTTGATAGGCTTAATTATATGTGTATAATTGCATATATGCATATGAAAACTCCGTATTTCTTTCTTGGATGGTTAATTTCCTTCCTGACTTTGTTAATGGATATTTCAATGAAGGCAAGAAGTTAAGAACATGTTTTTAGTTCCTCATGATCAAGAAAATTACTGTTAATCTTTTTTTTTTTCAAGTTAGAAAATATATATATGTCTAGTATGTCTGTGATGTACTTACACCTTCTTATGATAAATTAGCTTTTTTCATGAAATGTTAATATCTATATATATATATATATATATATATATACACTTTCCAATAAGAACTCATAAGTGCAACTCTATATATGTTTAATGTAGGGGTCGGAGGATTGCAATGTATATGAATGCACATTTTGTTGATTATATGAAGGTTGCGCACGGTTCAACGACTTGTAAAAACTAGATTATGTAATAATTGTTACGCTTTTGGTTCTTAATTAGAAGATTTTATATTAATTAACAAAGTGTTGACTTGGTCATACTAGTTTCTATATATATTTTTGCAAATGCATGTGGGTCATTTTTTATGAGTATTATATAGTAATATATTAGTGTGGATATTTTAATATTGTGAATGGCATGGATGCATGTTAGAACAGCCAATTGGTTTGTATGTATATATGATTTAACAGGTTATTATGGTATATTAAAATTGTGAAGCATTTGCTACAGGAAAAAAATCTAGAGTAAACGAGGATACTTTTTAAGTGTCACACTTTCTGTAGAAGCATTTAGGACACTTTTAAAGTGTTTTAGTATGATCTCTTTTAGGACAATTTAAAAGTGTCGTGATTTCTGTCTATTTTAGGGACACTCAGAAAGTGTCGCAATTCAAAATATAACGCGGACACTTTTAAAAGTGTCCCTGTTGTGGAGATATCAGGGACACTTAAAAAGCGTCCCCTTTGAGGCAATTACCATTTGCGACACGACACCCAAGGACACTTTTTAAAGTGTCGCCAAACACCTATTGCGACACTTTTTTAGTGTCCCCCTTTTACATGTTTTGTAGTAGTGTATATGTAACACCCCACAAGGTAGCCTAGACCCCATGGCAATGACAGTTTTAATAACCAATTTTACTCAAATTGCTAGAAAACGAAGTAGTAGAACATCAAATATTTCACATAGCATACTACGCTAATTAGAGTACGTACATAGTCGCTTTTAGAATTACAAGTCATTGTCTCACAATTCTAACATATCCTCACATATAGTTTGAGGGATACACACACACACATCTATATATATAGAAACACAACCTAAGGTAATACTTTTGCAATCCAATCCCTAGATTTGCCTGCTATCTTTATGGTTTGGGAGGCCCTGTAACTAAAAGGAGAAAATAATAAAAAAAAATGAGCAAACCATAGCTCAGTGAAACACACCCACCAACGCAATCATACAATAAATTTTTAACATAATATGGAAGCATCATCTGTTCCCAAAATTCCCTGTTAGTAGCTAAAAATTTTATTGATGATAGTTGAACAGTTACATGAAATGTCCAATTCTTACAATAACTGTTAATGCATATGCTACATTTAATTAGGCATTTATGAGATGCTATATGAAATCATACCTACCCCACAAATTGTCTGCCATTTGCAAAACAAAATATAGTCCCACATGGGAAGATCACACTGGTAAAGGCTCTCAAGCCTAGAGTGATACTGTACTACTAGCAATAATTGGATGATGTCTCATCCACATAACTCCATCATCCTACAACCTCAGCACATACCCCCCTCATAGGGCATGTGTGTATTATTGCCCACTTCAGGCCCAATGCTATGAGCAAATAATACATTAGTGCACTAACTGGGAGACACAGCTCCGGTCGTATCCACAACTCCTCATATTTCAGTGACATTTGTAATAAATCATGCATATGTACGAATAATCATGATTATTCTCATAGAAATACCAACATTTATTATGCATTTCTAAATCAATTCACAACAAGAAATTCCATATGAGCAATTTAGTGTCATCCCTCACACAAATGTCCAGGTATCAATACTGAGTTTTATCTCACAGTCAGTTTTTTTCTTTTCGGATCATCCTCTTATTCTTAATTACCAATACTGTCTATTACCAGTATAATTCCTTTAACGATCAAACTAATACAAAAAGAAATAAATAAATAAATAAAAATAAAATACATAATTTAATACACTAACATGTCATTCTTAAGTTAATTTCACTCTCATATCTTGTAATTGGCATAATTTAACATAGTTAAATTCCTACATGAATAAAATTTTCAATCACAAGGGAGTTTCTATTTTCTTTATGCATACCCATGCTAAAAAAAAATATAAGTTATTCTATAATCTTTGATTTTGATATACTAATGTGCATACTAGGTAAAATAGATAAAGAAAAGAAATTTGTAAATATATGATGTAGCCATGTAAAGAAATTAAAAAAAAAAATTACAATTTCATAACAATGAAAATGTAACACTTTGTATACTAAATAAAATTGACTCGACCATTTAGCAAATAATTACTAAGGAATTTATATAATATTTGTGTTGATGTTAAAACAAATTTTAAGGGTGTATGATATTTTGGCCCAATCTAAGCCCAAGTGCTCATCCTAAATAAGGCTAATCAATCCATCCAATAAGATGGCCCAAATATATATATATATAATCAATCCAAATCTGTCCAGAATTTAGTTCCATATTCAGCCCACAAAATTAGCCCAAAATTTACTTAGACTTAGCCCAAATTCAACCCACAATTCAGTCCACAATTGAACCCAAAATTAGTCCACAATTCCTTTACAATTTAAGCCCAAAATCTGTCTGCAAGTTTACTTAGAACTAGCCCACAAATCACTCACATCCAACCCATGTGTATACTAATTCACCATATAAATTCCCCCCTTTTTTTAAAGTGAGTACCAGTCCACATGACATGTCTTCTCTTTCTCTCACTATATATATATCTATACATATACTTCATCCCCTACCTTACCTCACGTACAGAGAGTAAGACTCCCATGGTATGGACTTTCTTTTTCCTCCCGTCTTCTAAATTTCCCCACCATTTCTCGCATTTTTAAATCTATGAATTCCTAACAGTGAGGGCTACACCATATTCAAAAATTTAAGCTTATCATGTCCAAAACAACATAATAAAATTTTTGACAAAAACAAAGAAGCTATTTAACCGTTAAGAATTTATAATACTGCATATAGATTTGGCATGCAACTCCTCCATCCTATATAGCTTCTAGCAAAAATATGTAAAGAGCCAATTGTTGCCAAGTTTTATCATCTAAAATTTGATCCACCATTAACGACCCTTTCCAAGCTCTTCACATAATATTTATGCTAACAAACATTCCAGTATTATCTTTTAGATATATTTAACTTTTATCTACAATTGTACCATCCCAGAAATGCATCCATAAAAATACTAAAATTTCTTGTAGGAGAGAGAGAGTGGGAGAGTCTCACCAAATGTTCACGTGCTCTCCCTTATATGGCCTGCAGGAACTCTGTGTTTGCTTTCCTATTTTTCTTTTTGTTTTTACTGATCACAGTACTTTTGTAAAAGGAGTGAGATTAATTTGAGATATATATTGATCTCTTTCTTTCTCTCTCTTTCTTTCTCTCTTTCTCTCTTGCCACGTTAATTCTCCCTCTCTGTTACTACGTGGACTTCCCAATTTCCTCATGTCACAGTCTCTACAACGTGTAGTAAACTGATCCATAGTAAGATAAAAAAATCTATGACTAACAGGATAAGATTAGGAACTAATAATAATAATAATAATAATAATAATAATAATGATAATAAAAATAAAATAAAAGAAAAAAAAAACATGGGTCTTACAATATATCATATGTAGTAGATAATCAGTTGAAGGACTGGCATATGATATGAGAAGATTGTGGGGGGATAATCAGGAAAAGCATTATTGAACCATGATAAGTGATTACCTCATCTTGCATTGAGTGCACTGCGATTAGGTGTGTGGATGAGATGCCAGATATCATATGTAGAGAATAGTCAGTTGAAGGACTGACATATGATATGAGAAGATGACGGAGGGATAATCAGTAGTTTATTGACCCATGATAAGTAATGACCTTATATTACATTTGAAATGTAAATAGGATGCCTTATATTGTATGTGGATAACCAGTTGCTTGATTGGCATATGATATGAGAAGAAGATATTTTTTGAAAAATGATTTACAGGACTTGAGTAGTTTAAAATCCCCAGCGGTATTGGATGAAATCCCTAGTATTTCTTGATTATCCCTAGATTTGTCAAGATGGCAAAAATGGGATGTCTTTATTTCGTTGGCATTCACTGGCGGTGCCATAAATACCAATGAGGGGCTTCTATAGATACTCCATTTTTTAGTTATAGAATATAAGTTATTATTTCATAACATATTGGTCGAGAATAACTAAGTAGTTTTGGAGGATTGGGCCTCAAAAACCCTAGTTTCCTAAATTACCATTTTTTCTTAAGTAGATATAGGCTATTATCACATGTAGGTTTTTGAGTTGGAATTAAGTGATTCCTTTTGCATTAGGTTTTTAGAGAGTCTATGAAAGTACATGTCAAATTTTATATCATTCCAATCGAAGCTCGATAGATAATAAGAATATTTGCGACTTCAAGGGTAGAATTGTCATTTTCCTCGCATAATTTCCGAATGACTTCCGAATTCGTCCCGGTTTGTTTCATTGGTTTTTTTTATGAATATTTAGTGTCTACTTAGATGATTGGTTCAAGCATGACATTGTTCGAATGCAATTAGGCTCATAATGGTTCATAGTAGTCAATTGACCATTTCTAAGGTTTTGACCTAATTTGACCATGGTCAACCCATTTTTCTAAAATTAATGATTTCATAACTTGAAAATGTTTTCAAAATTATTTTTAAAATATGTTTCATAAAGTGGCATTTTTTATTTAAAGCCAATCGGTTAGTCAATTTTAAAACTCTAATTTGAGTTGAAATGGCTAATAATGGCTAAACCGGCTTGGTTAACTTAAGTCATTGACTTTAGTCAATGGTTTTTGAACCCAAACTCTTCTAGAAACATAGAGGATTAAGTCTTGAACGTTTTGGCTTTTGAATCAATGAATTTGAACTTAAAATGAGGAAGATACACCCAAAACAAGTTGGAAAGTCCCAAAATAACGTGGAATCCTGAAAAAATGGGGAATTTCTGAGCATTATAATCTGATGGCTGTCCTAGGATGGACGGTTGGCCGTCCAAGGGTGGAAATTTGGCCATCCAAGCCATGGACGGACACTCTTTGGGTTTCCCAACTTTGCACAACTTCGCCCAATTTCGAGTTTGATTGATTTTGGGGTCTTTTATCCGAATTTTTTTCACTTTATTTGACCTAATCCTATTACTAGGATCCTTGGAAGACTCAATGTGAGCCCTAGGATCATTAGGATAAAATCTAATCTTGGCCATTCATGCTTAAGCCAAAAATTGATAAATATGACCATTAGTTTAAGGTTTTAGAAGATTGGAAAATTCTGGAGGACTTTTGGAGAACTTTTGGAGGCATGCTTGAGGAGGCTAAAGGAAGAATTCCAGCAACTTTGAAAGATAAGTTTATTCTTCTCTTCTCCTATTTTAATTATTAGAAGCATGCTAGGATTTCAATTTGTGCATTCTAGTATTCTTATCCTTCTTTTTCTTATTCTCCTTTCTTTTAAAATTAGGATATGCATGAACATATGTTAGGATTAGTTAATTGCATGTTAGTAACATGTTAGGGTTAGCATGATAGAATGCATGTTAGGGTTTGCATGTAGTATGCATATTAGGGTTTGCATGGTAGTGCATGATAGGATTTATTATTTTATGTTATTAGTATGCATGTTAGTATTATTTCATGTTAGTACGCATATGATTTCATGTGAGTGCATGTTAGCATGTTAGCATGTTAGAAAGCATGATCGGATTTCTTATTTAATGTTTAGAATAATGTGCATGATTAGGGTTTATTCTAGCATGATAGGAATAGGTTTTATGATAAAGTAAAAAATTTTAAAAGCATATTTTGTTATTATCTTAAAATTTGGGGGGTGATTTTGTAATTAAACAAAAAAAATGACTTAAAAACTTTTGCAAAATTGCCAAGCAAGTCCCCATTTATTTTCTATATAAACCGTGGGCTACTCTTTTTTTTTTTTTTTTTTCATTTCATATTTTACTTATCAGCTTAAGAGAGAGTTTGAGAGCCAAGAGTGAGAGAGCTGCTGTGAGGGGGTACAGCTGCCGGACCACCGTTGGATTATCACTGGAATCCTCTTTTCTACTTTAAGAGGTAAGTTATTCAAGCTAGCATCTTTTTCTTCTTTTCTTTCTTGTGCATTTTCGGGTCTGTTGGATTTTGGAAGTCTGAGTTGGGGTTTAAAGTTACATGCATGTCCTTTTTCTTCAATTATTCTCTTTATATTTTCGGATTAAGGGAGTTTGGGTTTGGATCTGCGGTATTGGCTTGTAATCTTAGTGAGAAGATAAGTTATGAGCTATGTTCATGCTATGTTAAGGAGTTTGGGTTGGGTTTCAACATGCATGCAAGTTTTGGAGGGTTTCTTATGTTGATTTAATCATGTATGGGTTTATTTTGGGTTTGAGAAATGTTCACAGTAGATTAAAGTGTCTTGATTGTTGTTTTGAGTTTGGGCTGTTAGATCTAGAATGTTTGAGGCTGCATGTATGTGGATATAAGTTGTGGAGAGTGTATTGAAGGATTTATGGTGTTTTTATGGTTGATGATTGAAAGGAGAAACCATGGTAGCACGGGTTTGTGCTTCAGGTAAGTGCATTACCGATAGTGGCAATAGGCATTATCGGTAATGCTTTGGGCAGCTTGAATCAGAAGGCTTGCATTACCGATAATACATATTGCCATTATCGATAATGCTGCTTTTTCTCGAGAAATCTTTCATTTCTTCCTTTTTTTTTTCATATCTTTTACTTCCAGACTCCGTTTGGGGCGTACTTTATATGTACGGAGAGCTTTTTGGTAATGCCATTTTTGCCCATTTTGTGTATCTTTTGGTTTTCCTAAAGTTTGTCTTCTCAATCGCTTAGCTTTTAGCCATGGGACTGAGCATGCATCATCTAAGCATGCTTAGGATTATATTTTGGAAGTCTTAAGGTCTTTGGGCTAGCATTTTTGGGATTTTAGTCCTTAGGATTGTGAGTGAAGGGTTTTGAGTACGGGTTATGTTACTTTTTGGAATTTAGAATCTTTCGTGCTTTCTTTTGATCTTCTCTTTGGTATGATTTGTTATTCTCAGTTTGGAAGGTCCTTTGGAGGAAGGCTCGTGGAGCCACAAAAGGGTTGGAATCACCGTTGCATTGAGGTAGGGATAAGTAACCTTTTACTGTTAATGATGATATGATTATTTTATATCTGTTTTAAGAACTTCGTGAATATTAAACACATTTAAATGTTATGATTCATGAATGCTTGTGAACCTTGTCGTTTATTGAATTGTTAAATAGATACATGGAATACATCGATTTAAGAACTGTTGAATTATGTGGCACTTTTACGGAATGAAACCAAGGCACGGAATTAATATCTTTTGAGAACTTGTTCATATCTCATGGCCGACTGTTTAGAATCGAATACAATGTGTATATAAACTAGAGAATAGGCTCTGTTGGCCCAAAATATACTCTAGAGGGGGGTAAATAGAGTATAGGCAAATAAAAACTTTTTCAAAAATGGAAAATAAAGTTTTGAAATCGATGAGCTAGAATAACAAGAATGCAATATTGAATAACAACCCAAAACAAAAATCAAATATAAAACTTGAAATAAAGAGATTGAGTTAGAGAAGCAAACACAACGATTTAAGTGGTTCGGTCTCCGCCTACATCCACGCCTCAAGAACTCCGTCAAGAGGTTTAATCCACTATGCAATCTCCTTTAAGGTGGAGAAACCTTTACACTTGCCTTCTTTCAATGTGGAAGACAACTCACCCACAAGAGTTTTCACAAAACCCTTACAACCTACAATACAAAAAGATTGAATATAGAGTATTACAAAGAATGCTTCAACAAGCTGATTTGTAATAAATACAAGAGCACAATAACTTCTCAAAAGATCAAATAAATATAGCACAAGAGATTTGTCAAAAAGAAGTGAGTGTTATGAATGCTTGAGAGTAATGAATATCAAGACAAAAGAGTTTGAATGACTAAGTGAGCAATAAATGAGAGCCAACCCTCAATATATAATGAACTAGGGCCAAAATGGCCGTTTGGGATCTTTGGAGTCAGATTAGAGAAGATTAGGGTAGTTGGGGATCATTTAATGCTCGAATGACTAAAAGAAGAAAGAGGCGTTTGAAATTGCAAAACCAGTAGTCAACTAGGACAAGGTGATTAGTCGACTAACAAGGCATTTTTCAAAAGGTTTTTCACTCCCGTGCTCGGTTAGTCGACTAGCTAAGCAAAAATCAGTTCGATCAAAATCTGGGTTTGTTAGTAGACTAGGACCAGGGGAGTTAGTCAACTACCAACTTAAAAACACTTTGGGAAATTTTCTTTGGGATCGATTAATCGACTAGAAGAGGAGCATTAATCGACTAGCAATTTTTGCAACTCAAACATGGCTACTGACCTTCCATTAGTCGACTAGCAAAGAGTGATTAGTCGATTAAATAACTATTAGTTGACTAGTCCAGGGTGATTAGTCGACTAACTTAGAATTTCTCAAACATTACTTCTGGACTTGCACTTAGTCAACTAGGGCTAAAGGTGTTAGTCGACTAGGGAAGTTACAATGTTAATATTTTGAAATTTCCAAGTCAAAATCAACATAAAACACTTTGACAAGTTAACTAAGTGTTCCAAAATATTTTTGGTTAATTTTGAAAACATGTTCAAGCATGAATGCTAATGCATAATGAGATGAAAAAAGTTTTCTCTTTGAGCTATACAATATTGATCATGAGAGAAGTCTTACAAAGAGTTCCTAAACCACGAGGAGAGCAACTAGACTTCAAAAGGTCTTTATAAGCTTTGAGAAAGTCTTCAAGTTGATCTTCAAGGATTAAACTTCTTTGAATTTGCTTTGACATTAGAAGCATTGATTTCCATGAGCTTGAATGAATAATGAGCATATTGAATTGCTTGAGAATCTATGAAGACACAACACTCAACCACTTGTTAGAAGAAATGTATGGTTTAGTTATCATCAAAATAAGGTCAAAGACCTTAGGGCTAACAAGCTCTTTTATTACAAAGTTTCATGGAAAAGTATAACAACGGGCATATGGTGACATTGTTTATATAAATATGGTTGAAATGTTGGTTTTATATTCATATGCCCGATTTTTCTGAAATGATTTACGATGGAAAAGTTGTAAGATACTTCGATAAAATGTTCCCCTGATTTTGGATTATATTAAAGGTTTGAAAATGAAAATGATACACACAAGCCATGTTTTGAAAATATATTCTTATTTGAAAGGTTACTTGCCTTGTTAAATGTTTTCTATGGCTTATAATGGAAATGGACATTCTTTGAGAACAGTTTATAGAACAATGTTCTAGATATGGATTTAGGCTCAATTTGTATTACAGGGAGGATTATTTATAAGGGCCCATGGTCCTGGGTGGAGCCTTAGTGCGGACCCGAAGTGGTATCCTCGAGAGGTTAGACCCCGTAGTGGTCGATTTTGGTGACGCTGGTACCAGTGGCTTGTTAGCCAAGAACTAGTAACTTGTAATATGTTCGCGAGCCTGGTTTCGATGGACATGCAATGGACATGAATGATATGTGAAGCATGTGCTGTCGGTTTGTTATGATACAGTACTTGATATGGATCTTTGACGCATGAACTACATGGTATATGTTTTTCACTGAAAGACCACACAAGTTTATAACTTCTTTGTCCACTGTTTTATAAAGGTTATGGATGCTTGGACTGAAAATGAGGTGCGCAATAGATTCTTAAGCGTAGGAGTCCACCTGTCATCAGGCAATAAATACTAGGGAGTCCCTAGGTCATATCCACTGGGAGTGGAATAGGTTCTAATGATTCTTAGGAAATGCTACCCAATGAACGCAAAGAAAAGTGTAAAATATAGGGGTTTGTTTGTTGTGAAAGATTTGTGCCAAATTAATGGCAAGTTGTAAATGAGAACTTGTAAATAAAATAAGATAGGTCCTTTGGTTTCATTCCTTCCAACCCTTTGGTAAATGATTTCTCAAGCAATGCACATTCAAGAATCCATTTACTCTATGGTCTTGAATGGAAGATTTAACAATAAAGGTTCAAATAAGACAACATAAATAATGGAATAAAGTTTATTACTCTCATTGACATTTTCACAAACATGTAGCATACATATGTGCTCAATAACCATAATACAACAACTTACTGGTTATATAATGATCATGAATATGAAATTACAAGGGTTCAAAGGATGAGAGAGCAAATAAACAACATTTCATCAACATTGAAAGCTTTTTGAAATGAGTTAGCACCATTTACCTAGGGTTTGGAGAGGAAATCCACCATAGAACTCACCTTGAGGTGTTTAGCTAGCCATTAATGGAAGTAAAAGCTTAAAGAAGAGTCATAAATGCAAAACACAAGAAATAAATGCTATCTATTAACCACCAAATGGAAATGTAGCTTACAACCGAGATTAAAAGAGTAAAACAACCTAAACTAAGCTTACAAGGAAGAAACAACAAGAACTAGCTGAGAATCTAAGCTAAGCTAATGAGAAAACCTAAAATGCTTAAGAAAACCTAGGTTAAACTAAGAGAAAATGCAAAGAAAAAAAAAAGACCTTGTTTCAGCTGAAAACGGTCTATAAATACCCCTCCTCAATGGTGACAAGAAAAGGGAGTGAAAAAACTACAAAGCCCTAGCTTAAAATGACAAATTACAATCAAACAAGAATTTCCCGGGCGGAACTACTAGTAATAATCTCCTCTGACTTGCAAAAAATGAATTTCTTTAATTGTATTACCGGTAATAGATTTCTTACTATCGGTAATAGATTCTTCAACTGCATAACTTGCTTCCAATGCCAACTTTTCATCAATCAAACTCAATTCAATGCTTCCATCCTTCAAGGCACATGGGGTGAAGCTTTAAATCAACTTTGGTAACAATAATGAACTCATGGCTCTTTACTTTGAGCTTCAACAAAGCAATTTAAGCAAGGATAAGCTGATTTGTCCTGCAGAATACAAAAACAATGCAAGATGTGAAAAGCACCAGTTCTTAACAATTATGCAAGCAAAAACCTTGTAAAATGAAGGAAACAAGGTGTAAGAAATAGCCAAGTTGGTGTTACAACAATGGATACTCTGTTTATTTAAAATATTCCATGTATCATTGTATTATTGTTATTAGTAGATGTTACCTTATTCCTACTGAGCAATTCGAGGCTCACCCCTGCTTTTCATGCAGCAGATTACAGGTTGGCTTGAGGTTGCATTCTTGGCTTGGAACAAGCCTTTGCTCGAGGGTTGTTGGATAGCTACATGGTAGATTCTGCATTAGGACTTGCATGATTATGAGATGTGTATTATTTATATTTCCTTGATTTTTGGGATTTGTCACTGTTGTGGTATAGCCTATTTGCCAGGGATGTTGGCATTATTACGTTTCGATTTATTGTTGAATTTATTGTTGATATATAAGACGTTTATGACATTTGTATGAGCATGACATCTCATATTGTTGATTATATTTATATATTTCTTGTATCTCGTGAGGAAATATGAATGAGCAGGACAAGTTGTACTTTCATTTTAACACATGTTGACCTATTCGGAAGAGTCAGTGTGGATGTTTAGTTGGGGCATTACAGGTTTTAAATTCTGTTTTTAGCATGCATGTTAGTATTTGCTTTATTTATAGTTTAGAAACATGGTTAGAAATTAGGGTTTTTGATATATGTTTATGTTTAGGATGATAAAGTTCATATGAGATGATTAAATGCATGGTTTGATATACAATTATGGACGAGGGAGCATTGCATGATGTGAGTTTTTTCCCTTGCATTTACTTTCATTGAGATTATTTGATTGATATCAATTGTGGACGAAGGAGCTTTGCATGAGATAAGTCACTTCCCTTGTGTTTCATTATCTATGTTTGCTTTATTTTTCTAAATATATGCATGTTGATAAGCATGATAGATAGTTTGCATGGTAGCCTAATTTTGAGACCCTTAAGGTCACTTTTTTGCACATTTTCTTACATAGTTTACATATTAATATATATGTAGGATTGTCTTAGTTAGCAATTTTTAAGATTTTTAGGATAATTAGAATATTTAAAACATGGGTTTGAGTACATTTAATATTTTGTGCATAATATTAAATGACTTAAAAACATAGTTTAAATCTATTTTTAGGTCATTCTAACATAAAAATTGCACTCTAGGTCCGTTAGAAGCATTAGGGTAGAGTTTTGTTAATTTTTGCATGCAAGAGAATATTTTATTTTCATGTTTTCATATATTTTAGTTACTATCCAGAATTAGATATTAACTTAGAAGCATGTTTAGGTTCACTTTAACCCTAGTTTTAGGTTGGATTAGCCTCTAGATACTAGTAGGATTAAGTGTAGTTTAAAAACCCCTAAGTTAGGAGACGTTTCTAACCTCCATAGGACTCTTATATTGTAAGAATTACAATCATGATCAATTCCTTTAATTCAATTAGAGTTCTAATCTTGAGAGACCTCTTTTTCAAATAAAATTGTTTTCAAATAAAATTATTTTTCAAATATATTTTTATTCAAATAAAATTCAGTTTTCAAGTGTTTTCATTAAAAAATAAAACTTTTTAAAAAAGGGGTTTTTTTTTTTTTTTTAATCAAATTTTGAACTCTTTGAAAGATTTGTTTTCAAAGTCAAATGCTTTTTGGATAAGAATCATTTTTTAAATAAAAGATATCTTTTGAAATAAAAGAGTTTTACAACAAAACAAAGTCTCTCTAGAATAGAGTTTTAAATGAGTTGAATTATTGAAAGATAAGCCTTTAGATAAGGATTTGCATGAATGTAGTTCCCTACAATAGGATGAGTTCTATGTAAGTTTGAACTACGTGGACTTTGAAGCTTACTAGGAAACTAATAAGATACGTAGGCGCTAATAAAGCTCAAGTCTGCCCTAGGATACTAAGTGTCCTAAGTTTTTAGGAATTTGTTTGATTTTCATTTTTTATTTGTTTTAGTTAGTTAGGAATTATGTGCATAAGAATTTAAATAGCCCAAGTAAACTAAAAAACCTTTAATTAGGGTGAAGTGGGTGCCTACAAGATGTTTCTTGGAACCTTACCACATCATAACCTAGTCCCAAATCCATCTCTGGTCGTTGATCTTGTCTTTCCAAAAATATGGAGTTATTTTGTTTTGCCTAAAATAAAACATATTTTTATGGTTTCCTTATTCTTTAAAAATAAGGTTGTGACTCCTTGTCTTTTTCAAAAACCCAATTCCGCTAATGTGGATTACATCAAACTTCTCCGATGGTTCACACCTATTCAAGTTAAGTCCTCACCTCCTCATGCACTAGAAGCTCTCTTTGTCTCAAGTCTAAAAAAATCGACTGTAGTAGATGTAGTAATGCAACAAGACCTGTCAGATTCTGATGATGAAGGTTGGACTCTCGTTACTCATCGAAGAGGTCATAAGTCAAAGCCGTGGAAGCCATCAGTCACAAGACCAAGAAATAACAAGCAACGATCTCGAATGGTTAGAAAGGTAATGAAAAAAAAAAGCTTTAAAGAAAGAAAAAACAACTCCCAGTTGGGTTGAAGATTCACTTGAACAAAAACCACAGATCCCCATAACCTTATGGGATTTCTTGCCATAATGGTATCAAAATGTTGTTTATCTTTCTATGAATAGGCTATTATGTTATCATGTGGATGGTCAAGAAGTGCTAACGCATGATAAAGAAGATGAGCCTGATGAAAATACAGAATTGATAGTTGAAGAAGATTCTTACCCAAGTTTTGGCACCTACACTACATGTATGTCATCTATTACTTTTTCTAATGAATATTTATTACTCGGCTCCAAGCCCCACAATCGTCCTCTCTTTGTCACAGGATTCTCTCATGAAATAAAGGTGAACAAAATTATGCTTGATAGTGGGTCTGCTATTAACATCTTGCCATCACGCGTATTGAAAGAGATAGGCTTCTCTGTGGATGAACTTTCGCATAGTCGCTTGATGATTCAAAGGTTTAATCAAGGCGGACAGAAAGCTATTGGTATGATAAGACTTGATTTAGTAATAGGAGAAATGCATTCTAGTACATTGTTCCATGTCATTGAAGCTAATACTACATACAATATGTTGCTTAGGCGACTATAGCTGTATGAGCATGGAGTTGTTCCTTCTATCCTGCACCAGTGCGCGCTTCAAGTATTATCACGATGGGTCCAGAAAAAAGTTGCAGCTAATGATAAGTCATTTACTGAAGTTGAATCTCATTTTTCCAATGCTAAGTTTTATTTGGAATCCACTTGGATAAAGGAAACACAACCAAGCTCTGTACCATCAACAGGCAATGGTAAAAGTCATAAGCAAAAGGCTTCTCAAGATACGAAGACTATCACTGTTGTTAAAGGAGGTGAAGAGAAAATTTCAGAAAATAAAGCTAAAGATGCAAAGGGGCAAAATGTTAGTGAGAAAATTCTTCATGAAACAGCTAAAGAAACTCCAGTACTTCGTTATGTCCCAAAGTCTAAAAGAATAAAAGGATAATCTCCTTTTATTGAATGTGATGCGGTGAAGCTAAATGCATTCGAAGGGTTAACTCTTCTAGTCACTAAGTTTGCCAAGGCAAAAGTGATCAATCCTCTTTTGAAAGGGTTCGTCAAGCCATTACAAAGGCCTAAAATAGAGCACTGAAGGCTTTGATCCCAATGCTTATAAATTATTAGCCAAGGCTAGTTACAAACCACAATATTTGTTTGGTTTGGGAAAGCTACCCTCTGAGACAATTGAAGGAAAATAAATCGAGATGGCCAAAACCCAACGACTGTTGAGATAAAAATGGTATCCTGTCGAGAATTTAAAAAAATGTATCGGTTATACTTCACCCTCTCTTGTTCGTATACCGATAAAGAAAGTTGTCTCACAATGCATTACGGTTAAAGATGAAAGTGCAAATACTCAACCACCATCATCTGTGTTTGATCGCTTTAGTGAACTTACATCATCGCGAGTTTCAGTATTTGATCAGCTAGGAGTCTAAAATGATCCTGACTCAACTAAACCTCGATCAGTGAGTGATAGACTGGGTACCTCAAAGTCAACTCAGTCATCGAGCGTCAAAATGACTAACCATCATTCAAAGCAAAAAACATCTCCCAGTGTTCAAGATTAGAAGGAGTCCCATAGTGTAGTTCCATCTCGCATGAAGAGACATATTACATTGGATGTTTCTGTTGGAGAGGTGTTAAAAATAAAGAGATTCATTGTGGTGTTTACAAATCAAAAGAACTCGCGACCGAAAATAGTAGAAGATATTGCCATAGAAGAAACTATAGCATCCACATTTCATATAACCTTCACTGAAATTCTAAAAAATGACCATTCGGCGGAAGAAGATATTCAAGAAGCTCCACCCGTACTCGAGGAAGGGGGACAAGCCATGGTTGATGATTTAAAAAAAAAAATTAACCTGGGTGACCAAAAAAATCCCTGTCTAACATTTATAAGTGCCAACTTATTTGAAGATGAGGAAATATAATACATAGATATTCTTGGGGAATTTAAAGATGCCTTTGCTTGGAGTTATAAAGAAATGCTAGGTTTAGACCCAAAGGTAGCAGTTCACCATATCTTGATCAAAAATGGGGCTCGCCTAATTAAACAAGCTCAACGTCGCTTTCGACCAGAGTTGATTCCCCTAATTGAAGCAGAAGTCAGCAAGCTAATTAAAACTGGCTTTATTCGAGAGATGAAATACCCCACATGGATTGCTAACATTATTCCAGTTAAGAAAAAGAATGGACAAATTCATATCTGTGTGAACTTCCATGATTTAATGCATGTCCGAAGGATGATTTCCCATTGCCAATTACTGAGCTCATGATTGATGTGACTATAGGCCACGAGGCTCTATCTTTCATGGATGGTTCATCGGGATACAATTAGATTAGAATGGTGCCGAAAGATGAAGAATTTACTGCATTTCGTACGCCAAAAGGTATTTATTGTTATACAAATATGTCATTTGGCCTAAGAAACGTGGGGGCAACCTACCAACAAGCTATGCAAAAGGTTTTTGATGACATGCTTCACAAGACTGTTGAGTGCTATGTTGATAATTTGGTGGTGAAATCCAAGAAAATGAAAGATCATTTATAGGATTTACGCACAGTGTTCAATAAACTGCAGAGATACTAACTCAAAATGAATCATCTCAAGTTTGGCGGGTCCCATAAGCAAAGGTGACTCGTCAAAGCTAGTATGGGTCGATGACATGGGAGGCCACATCATCACCAAAAAGATAAGTTTTCCACTTATCTTTAAATTAAATTAATTAGAAAATTACTATTTTCTAATTAGCCAAGATTCCTTGAAGATAAGCATCAACCTCTCTATAAATAAGATGCTTTCATTCAAGGCAAGAGGGGGCAAGAAGGAAAGGACTAAGCCAATCAAAGCATGGCTGCCAAACTCCAAACCTCATGCTTTCCATCAACCATCTTCAACTATGGAGATTCATCAAGCACCACACACATGTGCTGAGTCCTCTACTTTTGAAGCCAGATTCAAGATCAAGCATCAAGCCCTTGGATCAACATCAAATCAAAACCATATTCAAGATCAAGCATGCTCATTGCCCCTAAATCAACATCAATAAAATCAAGCCAAACCAGATTCAAGATCAAGCATCAAACCCTTGAATCAAAATCAAATCAAATTTTGTGAAGATTTAATCAGAGGAGCACAACAAAAGACTGTTCACACACACATATTTTATATAAATCAAATTCAGAAATTCTACAATTTGTACATATTTTTATTGTTCTCTAATTTTTCAAGGGAATACGAAATTTGTGTATACAAAATTGGCACACCCGGTGAGACATCTCTACCTCTCATCTCTATCTCCACGACATCTATGCAAATCGACAGTTCTATACCAAATCAAGTACTTTAAGTCTTGCTTTCGATGTATACCAAATTTACATAAACCCAAGCCTTGAAGTGGGGGCATTTGTAGACATAAAAAATTTGGTGAGGTGCTGATTACCGTCCGATTGGTGAACGGTCACATAAAAAGATAAGTCTTCCATTTATCTTTAAATTAAATCAATTAGAAAATAACTATTTTTCTAATTAACCAAGATTCCTTGAAGATAAGCATCAACCTCTCTATAAATAAGAGGCTCTCATTCAAGGCAAGAGGGGGCAAGAAGGAGAGGAGTAAGTCAATCAAAGCATGGTTGCCAAACTCCAAACTCTTGCTTCCTATCAACCATCTTCAACTGTTGAGATTCATCAAGCACCACACACTTGTGTTGAGCCCTCTACTTTTGAAGCCAGATTCAAGATCAAGCATTAAACCCTTGGATCAACATCAAATCAAAACCAGATTCAAGATTAAGCGTACTCATCACCCCTGAATCAACATCAATAAAATCAAGCAACCAGATTCAAGATCAAGCATCATGCCCTTGGATCAAAATCAAATCAAATCTTGTGGAGATTTAATCAGAGGAGCACAACAAAAGACTGTACTCACACACGTATTTTATATAAATCAAATTCAGAAATTCTACAATTTGTATATATTATTCTTGTTCTCTAATTTTTCAGGGGAAGACGAAATTTGTGTTTACACAATGTTATTAAAAAATGGTTAAAAATGTTAAAATTGATGGAGGGACATAAAAGTTAGGAGGTCATTTATAATTTCAATTCTGTATTATATATAATAGAATTAAAATATAATTTATGAATGATATAAAATTATATGTTTAAAGTATTATATAAACGGGATTTGAAATCCCCATGGGGTGGGGATAACTAGGCGGGGCGGGGCATTGTAAACCCGTCCTTATCGGTAATGGTGGTTTAATGTGCAAGTTTCAAAGCTCCAGAGTGATCTCATTATCAATAATCTAGCCATCAACTTTCGATAATTGCAATGATGATGCAGCCTTGAATTTTCAGTTTAAAGCCATTATCGATACCTTCAACCTCAATTATCGGTAATGGAAGTTG
>JAESVK010000913.1:0-25680 GCA_017140935.1 Hamamelis virginiana | reverse complement strand
AAGATCCATACAAGATATAATAATGAAATATAAAACCCTAAACTCAATAGAACAATTGGTTTTAGGGCACATATCTAACATTTTGGTTGTAATTGAACAGTTTGAAATGAACAAGTTTTCTTTTTTATTTGTTGAAATGTACAGGTGGAAATGAACAGGATGAAATGAACATGTTTTATTTTTTATTGGTTGAACTATACGGGTTGAAGTATGAAATGGTTGAAAATGAACAGGATGAAATGAACAAGTTGAAATATTTTGGTTGAAATGAACAAGTTGAAATATTTTGGTTGAAATGAACAGGTTGAACAGTTTTTTAAATATTTGTTGGAGAATAGGTATGAGTTGTAATTGAACAGGTTAATATTTTTGGTTGAGCAGGATGAAATGAACAAGTTGAAATTTTTATGGGTTGAAATTTTTTGGTTGAAAATGGTGTAGAACAGGTTGAAATGAACAGTATTTTAAATATTTTGGTTGAAAAATGAAATGAATAGGTTTTCATTTTTATGGGTTGAAATGAACAGGTTGAAATATTTTGGTTGAAAATTAACTGGTTGAAATATTTTGGTTGAAAATTAACTGGTTGAAATGAACAGGTTGAAATATTTTGGTTGAAATGAACAGGTTGAACAGTTTTTTAAATATTTGTTGGAGAATAGGTATGGGTTGTAATTGAACAGGTTCAAATTTTTGGGTTGTAATTGAACAGGTTGAAATGAACTAGTTCAAAATTGAATAGGTTGAAATTGAACAGTTTGAAATGAACAAGTTTTCTTTTTTATTCGTTGAAATTTTTTGGTTGAAAATGAACAGGTTGAAATGAACAAGATGAAATGAACAGGTTTTATTTTTTATTGGTTGAACTGTACAAGTTGAAATATGAAAAGGTTGAAATTTTTTGGTTGAAAATGAACAGGTTGAAATATTTTATTGGTTGAACTGTACAGGTTGAAATATGAAATGGTTAAAGCTTTTTTTGATTGAAAATTGAACTGGTTGAAATGAATAGTTTTTTAAATATATTGGTTGAACAGGATGAAATGAACAAGTTGAAATTTTTATGGGTTGAAACGAACAAGTTGAAAGTTTTTGGTTGAAAATGGTATAGAACAGGTTGAAATGAACAGTATTTTAAATATTTTGGTTGAAATATGAAATGAACAGGTTTTCATTTTTATGGGTTGAAATATTTTGGTTGAAAATGAACCGGTTGAAATGAACAGATTTTTAAATATTTTTGGTTGAACAGGATGAAATGAACATGTTTTCATTTTTATGGGTTGAAACGAACAGGTTGAAATATTTTGGTTGAAATTTAACAGGTTGAAATGAACAATGAGTTGAAATTTTTATGGATTGAAATCCTTTTATGCGTTGTAATTGAACAGGTTGAATTATATGGGGATGAAATTGGAATGTGCCAAATTATTATTATTATTTTTTTAGAAATAGAACATTTTATAACATGTTGAAATTGAAATGTCAAATTGAACAGTTTTTTTTATTTTTTTTATTTTTTATTTTTTTTTTTATTTTTATACACTCCGACAAATTAATTGGATCTAACATGTTTAAATTTTAAATGATGATTCTTTTTTTTTTTTTTTTTTTTTCCAAATTTGAGATTCAACGGTTTAAATTCACTCGTAAATTTTGTGCAAGCAATGGCACAGCATCCTAAATAGTATGTCTTGTACTATCCTTTGCTCCTTTTTATTAAAAAAATAAAACGGAGCTAGGGTTGTTCACAACACTCTCACTTAATTTTTTTTGCTTTTAATTTAAAATTAATCTTTTCTCATTACAGGAATTGCTTTGCATCTGCATCAGCTGACAACGTAAAGAAATTCAACCTCCCAAAAGGAGAATTTATGCACAACGTGCTGTGAGTTTTAAAACAAATCATACATTTATATATTTATAATCTAATTTCAGGAAGTTTAGATGTATTATCAATTTTTTCCTTATTCATTTATTTGTCTATAAAATTGTCTCCATTTTTATGATGAATAAGATTGTGATAGATGACTCTTTTGTAGATAGTCTAAAGTTTATTGATATGAACGATCAAGTTATGAATAACTTCATCTCTGGATATTTTTCGTCATTTTCCTTTGATAAGGAGGAAATTGGATGTAAATAGTAATGATAGGTTTGATACACTACAGTTGATGGGGATTGGAACTGCAAGTTAATAAGAGATATGTTGCAAAGGAAATTAGATTTTAAGGTTCAGCACAGAGGACCTATATTTCAATGTATATATTTATTGAATATATATCTATTGGGTTCATAAGATGTCTGAATGAATCATACGTTTGTACCTTTCTTGCATCGTTCTTTTCTTACCAGCTTTTGTTTTTGGCTTTCCTGGTTGTCAAAATCTTATCCCTAATATTTGGCCTGTTGGGCAGTTGGGAAGGAAAACGAGAAAGGGAAGAAGAGAGGAGAGGGGGGGGTCTGTTAGAAGTGCAGACTGCTCCGGTGAGGAAAGCTTTGTTCCGGCGAGGAGCAATGAAAACAGGCAAGAATGATGAATCCAGGTGAGAGAGAGAGAGAGTGAGTAAAGACCAATGATTTTTTGAAGCAAGTGAATGTCGTTAGCTTGCTTCATTGCTCTCCTCGGTGAACTTGTACCCCTCTTGTCGTCCATTCCAGCAAGGAGCTTTGTTCCGGCGAGATGAATCCAGGCGCGAGAGAGAGAGTAAAGACCAACGCTGGTTCTTCTCTGGTGCAGTGGCGTTAGTTTCCTTTACAAGCTAACCCATTTTTTCTCTGCTGATTAGATGCTCGACTGGAACACCCATATGCTCTCCTCATGAACCGCACACCTCATCTCATCCATTAGATAAGAAGCAGATCCAACAACTAGGCAATTAGGACCGCAAATCTGTTTACGCAACAGACCGCAATGCATCATTGTTGTATATATATATATATATATATATATATATATATATATATATATTTTTATTTATTTATTTATTTATGTTTCACAGACTTGTATTATCAACACAATTAACATATATATACATTTATATATATGTTTCATATAGTTGAATTGTCAACAGAATTAACACACACACACACACACACATGCACACACACATATATATACATGTCCGATGCAATTGTTGTTCAAAAGAAAATAAATCTCTTTTCTTGCCGACATAGTTCATTAGAAAAAATAAACTCATATTACTTCAAGGGAAAAGTATTTTTTTGTGCTAAAACACCATTTAGTTGAAAGAATACCGAATGGAAACGTAGCGGAATGAATAATATAAAATTTTTCCATGGCATTCATCCCAAAGATGTACTCAAACTATGTATTGAATCAATATTAATAAACAAAACATTAAAGTAATGCTTACTTGATGTTCCTTTGATGAAGCAATCCTCTAATCCTTGAGCTTCAAAGTGTATGGTAGCCTCCAATGGTATCCACACGAGCACAAAATCACTAGAACCCTCCCTTATTAACTATTAATAACAAGGGTGCTCACGACTCCTAGGGTTTGTTCATCATTCTCTTTTACGATGATATGTTACTTAGTGCTAGCTTGACCTATCATCACATATATATAGAAAATATTCTTTGTATTTATAATTTGACCCCTCCCTTATTAACTATTAATAACAAGGGCCAAAACAATTATAAATAAGAATATTCATCTCCCCTAATTCAAGTGACTCACTTATACCCTTATGTGTGTGACCCATTGGGTTCATCCCAACCTAGTAGTGGCTCGAGGACATCTCATGACTCCCAAAATAGAAACTTTCTATTTTTAGTTCGATTGGAACAATTCCAATTTTGCCCTCAATGATAACACTTATCATTAGGCCTTCAGTAGTCATGAGTGACCTCTAGCAACATATTATAACGTACCCTAGGTGTGGGTGAATATAGTAATATAAATGAACCCTTCGTGATATAGATAATCCTTCACCATACAATGTCAAGATTTAAGTTAATTGTGTATGGAATCATGTCAAACCCTAACTTAATCAAGTGTTACGAATTCACCAATGTATAATCTCAATTAGGTAAACCATTGAAAACTATTTTCTTGGTTTCCTACTGCTTTGGTCAAAGACTTCATTGAGATTGTACATTTGTGAATCAACTTTGACATTCTCCCTTTTATATCAAGGGCAGTGATTCCCTATTGCATACTCACCTATCATCATACATAACTTATTAGAGCCAATGAGTACCAATTACATCCCGATGGCTAAGAATGTATGAGACACTATCAAACTCTAGTAACTCATGTATAAGATAACATGTGGTGTCTCAGGTCTAAGGATTACAATTATGACTATACACATGAGTAGCTTTTGACATGCAAATAAAACTCCATTAGCTGTACTCATATTGGTCATGTTCAGTGTACTTGTTCTTAAACAAGCACCCACAAGTTTACTATAGTGTCTCTACACAAATGGCATGAGACTCACCATATATCCTCCCAAAGGAGCTAGTATAACACGTACTAATCTTAAGGGTTTATAATCGCCCAAATATATAAACTTATGATTATGAACAAATCTAGGATAGATGTACTTGAAAGTTATAAGTCTCTTCATGTAACACCCCACACAGGGTAGCCCCTATGCGGAAATGCCACGGTAACATAAATCACCAAGCGGTTATCTTTTGAGTAATTTCTTTTTAAAATTAACATAGTTTAAAACAGTTTTTCAAAATATACGTGCGGAAGACTTTAAATAATTTTACAACATCTCGAAAATTAAATATAGCGCTGAGTACTAGTTTATATTATGAGTACATTCCCGTAATGTACCCAAATTTCAAAAACATTCATTTAGTTTACTGAGTTGGATAGAGTCTCATGCTGATAACGTATTATCAACTTAAAGGAAACATATAGCAGAAAAATAAACGAACACCAGGATTTACGTGGTTCGGCAAAATTGCCTACGTCCACGGTGAGTCATTTTTGTTATTGAGAATCATATTACAAGAATACAATATCTTTTTTTCTCAACACATTCAAAAATATTCACATCCTTCCACATTCTCTTATCTGTCAACAAATTTTATCATCAACCAAATATCACATAAATAAATCATCATATCTATAATTCATTTATATATATTACAGAATATATCCATCACTTTTTCACAATAAATAATTTTTACACTACATGCATGCTTTATGCATATGACAGATATACGATGCAATGCTCATGCAGTCATATCTGTCATTTCCTCTATTCTGCTTTTCCTGCAAAACATCAAACATTCACACCGATGGTAACCTTATTTTAGGATTCACCATCTCACCACAATGGATGGCTACCTCATTTTAAGGTACTCAACCATCTCAACCATTCTCAATCATCTACCACAACAGTATCCCCGCCTTTTTAGGATGTATATCACCCAGTCTCCGCCTTTTTAGGACCTACCGTGACTGTCACTCATTGACATGAGGATTTACTTGTTGTTTTTAGCAATTGTGATATATTAGTGCACTAACTGTTTCCGGGATCTTTTGTCCATCGGTGGTATCTCAACTCCTCATTTCCACAGTTACATAAATAATCACAAATGCATATGATTTTCTATACAATATATTTCACATGTAACTGTGTCTCATGTCAGATGCAATTATTCCATGCAATACATATGACATACATCTCATATCAATAATTCATGTATGTCAATTCATGCATACATTTCTTAGTATATCAACTCAACATATATCTCATATCAACAGTTATATCAGTGACATACAAATAAATCATTCTGCTCACTCAACTTGAGCCACCACATGTAACTGTGCCACTGTAACACCCCGTACTTCTCCAAGTAACAATATTGTCCGCTTTGCCTGCACGGGTAACATGCGCGCCCATACACGCATATTCTCATGACAAGTGTGCGGTTTTATTTTCTTAAAATGCATTGTTACTATGAGATGTATGAGATTTACTTATAAGTCCAGTCACTTTCTCATAACATCATCACCACATGCCATATGCCAATTTTATGTACAATAATTATGGCAAATATCACATGCATATATTTTATGCATAACAATTAACATGCTTCACATCATACATCATGTTATTCATAATAAAAAAAATAACAGCATGTTATAAACTTTATAAATATCACATGCATATATCAACAGTTCATATATTCCACTATGATTTCCATAACTTGTATTTCCAAGATCTTTCACTAATCATCATGATTTTTATAAAATCAATTATTCATGATTTTTTACTATTTTCTAAAGACTCACAATTTGGAAGATAGTTAATTTTCTATCCACATGTATTTTTCTATAAAATAATCCATTCTAGGATACCTGTTTGATTTTTGTAGAATTTATCAAATTTTATTAGATTGAAAAATCATACTGAAATAGTCAAAATACAATGAGGTTACATGGTAAGCCTTATGGTGCACCTTCACTACGCTCCATAATTTTCTAGACTCTTTCATGCATCCCAAACAACAACTTTTGCACTCATTTATATCAACTTGATTTATTAGGATTTTTTTTAAAATAATTCCCAATCAAAATGATATCCACAAGTACTAATTTGCAATTGAGGGTGTATGGTCTACTATGCACCTTCATAGCACAGGAGATTATACATGCACACTCACGTACATGGTACATCAATATTTTTCATATTTTTGGCCAACTTTGCACACTTATATCTCATTCGTTTCTCATCCGATTTGGATGATTCAAGATACTACGGAATCTATGTGATACAAGCTTTCAAAATATAATGGTGGTGTATAACACCTCCCATCAGAACATATTTAAAAATGATGCAAAAGTAGGCTAGTTAATAAAATTTCAGATTTTTCGGCAACTTCGTTTCTCAATTTCTCACAATTCACATCCAATTGAAGTGATTCAAAGTTCTAAATTTATATAAAATCAATCTATACCATATATATAAAAATTATAATTTTTCGATATACTGTGAAAATACCCCTTGTGCCTACTATTAAAGCTTCATGGAAGCTTTCTCTCTCTAGAAATTCTCATTCACCCATAGGTCTTTTTTCATGATTCTTGTCTCTAAAAATCTCTAAATTCAATCTTTACAATATACTCAAATTTCAGAATTTTCGGACATATACACAATATACTACAAATTTTCAAAGTTTCAGTATTACTAAACTTCAGAAAATTATAGAAATTAATCTACTAATCGGAAAATTCCCAAATTTGGTACACAGGATCCTAAGTTGATATAGTTTATAGGAAAAATAGTCCCAAAGTTTCAATTTTTCATTTTCATATAAAATAAAAGCCCAAGATTAGGAATCCCCATTGATATATATATTATTTATATGTTCATTTTTAAGTCATTATTGCATCATTAAATCATACAATATTCAGCCCAAAAATTAAAATATAATTAAAACAGAGATAATATCTCACCTCACTAAGCTTTGACTTATAATATAAAATTACCAATTGCTCTGTGTTTGTGCAGCTCCCTCATCCCCTTAGCTTATCTTTTTCTTTCGTCCTTGTAATTCTCTTATTCTCTTTCTTTCTATCATTTCCTTCTATTTCTCTCCCTCCTCTCGTCTGAATCCCCTCCTCTTTTTATCTCTCTCTCCTTCTTTTCTTTTCCTATCTTCATTTCTTTCTTAACTTTCTTTCCTAACATTCTTTCCAGCTACCACTTTATTTTCCTAACTTTCTTTTTCTCTCTCTTCTCATCACTCTCTCAGACTAAGACCAACTCCTCTCTCTTTCCACATAAGGTTGCCAAGCAGCATATCCCAGCTAGATAAAATCTCAAACATGTGTGTGTAATTATACATGCATTTACTGCACACAAACATGCATGGCCTGTGCACAATTATTTTTCTCCCTAACTCCACTTCCCTTTTTACTTTATCTCTCCACTCAACTAAAAGTAATCACCCCCACCTCTCTGAAATGATTTGCGTATGAATATTAATAAAAATATTCTAAGTGAACTGGAATGCCATGCTAGCTTATCTTTCTTTCCCAACTAATACTTTTCTCTCTTTCACCATCTGATTTCACTCCTCCATTATTTAATAAATCATGCAATCACTATTATGCTCTATTATTTTATACCACTTTTGGGAACATTATATATCCAACCCCACACCTTATTATCGGGTTGTCATTTGTAAACCAATGCATCATATCATATTATAAATATATATATACAATCCATTCATCATTACCAATTGCCGACACAATATAGTGAGCATCCATAATTAGTTGTAGCACTTTCATGTACCTTCCTCAACAAGTGCCCACATGGCACACTCTATGGAAAATGACAATGCGCCATGTGTGCAATAAATAAAAATAATAGCAATAACAAATAAAAATTTGCTATTGAGAATTTTGGGGTCTCACACTTCATTTCAACACTTGAGATATAACTCACTATCATACTATCCAAGGACTTTATCATGAACAGTAATTAAACACAAGTTTACACGATAAAATAAGTCATTTCATAAATGAATATAATTTCATAAATGAGTAAAATGAAATATAATGTTTCCATAAATACAACCTAACAATTGGTTTTAGGGCATCCTTCTAACATTAGTATGATAAGCATATCAAAACAAAAAGCTTGAAATACATAATTTTGTTCAACCCAGCAATAGTGTTTGAATTTTTAATAATTTATCTCTTTGAATTAACCTATGAAATTTTATAGATAGAAACTAGATTCATATATGAACATCTCCAACAATTTTCATAATTTTAGGATAAGGGGAACACACTTCGAATTTAAATCCAAGTTGGAACACAAAAATATAACAATTTCCTGCTGCGTGACAGCCACTTCTAAAATCAAAGGAAAATAGTAAATTGTGTCATTTCTTCATAATTTTTTTATTGGAAACAAATCTAGAAGTTAGGAAATCATTTCAATAAACCACGCTCAAAAACAATTTTTCTACATTTAATTATAATTTTTACAATAAAACTGGTCTGAATTAAAATCCTGAAAATTCAATGAATGTAAACTTTGACTTTTCAACCCCAAACCATGTTCATCTTGCATGAGTTTATTAACCAAGATTTCTAAGAAATACAAGAAATCCTCATTTTCTTTCAAAATCAACATAAAATATGTAAGGTAGAAGAACCTTACCTTGGTCGTGTGTATATTAAAGCCTCCAAAAATCCATCTCTTCTTACTATTCGAGAAAATCTCTCTCATTCTCTCTCTTCCTTCCCTTTCTCTCTTTCTTTCTCTTTGTTTTCTCTCCCCTTATTAATGCCCGAAAACCGTTGCCTTCGAATCCCTTCCTCCCTATCTACTTTTATCTCCTTCTATTATTCTGTATAACCTCTCTATTAAACCATTATGAATCCAAACAAAAATTAAACAGAGAAAAGACAAGCTGTCTGCCCATCTTATTTTCTTCGAGACCAACCTCTCTTCCTACCAAACATACCACCCCACCTTTTTATCTACACTTCTCATCCTCTTTTCAATATTGTCTTCATCTCTTTTTATCTCACTCCTTTACTCTGTTAGTCCATGATTATCCAAATACAGTAGGGTGAACCATTGAAATATAATAAAATAAACCATTTTGCACAACTCCTATGGGCGGCACAAGCAAGAAGCCAGACCCACTATCCACTTCTAGATTTAATGTAGAACTGGTGCTTGGTCCCATAAATTTTGTTGGAGCACAAAGTCATTTGTAAAGTAGATCCACCCCACTTTCTCCCTTATATATAAGATAATATGCAAACATAAATAATATATATATCATATAATTTATATATTATATGAATTATAATATAACACCCCTTAAAATAATTGGGGTCTCACAACTCCAATCCCTATCATATAGTAATATTTCATTTTATATGGCACGTGGGTTGGACCATGGGACCAACACACCCCCATTTGTGAACAACAATAAAAAAAAACTCTTTTTTTTTTGCACTAAAGTAGTATCTAACAAAATTAAAGCATGCATTTTTGCAACAAAACAAACATTTTCAATTATAGGGGACCATTATGGTTACTAAAACCCTATAATAGAGCCAAAAAATCTAATTTAGTCAAACCTAGATATCATTATTTGGTATCCTATACACTGAATCCTAATAAAACACACATTACAATAGCCATGAGTCATACAAAAACATCTCACCTTCGAAACTTATAGTCATGAGATTCTCACGCACTCGATGTTTCAGTTTTCCTCCTTTGATGACCGATGCTGTAGGAGAAGAAAAAATGGGTTTCTGTTCTCTTTGACGCGATGTGCGGTTGGTATTCAAAACCTCCTTAGTGCGATGTCGGTTTCAGTTCTCCTCCATCGATTTATTCGATATAGGTGTTCAAGGGTTTATGTTTTGCGATCGTTAGGTTTACAAGATAAAAGAAATAAGGGAGGTCAACGCCAGAGATGGAGGGTGCAATACGGGGTAGGGGTGTAGCCGTTAGAGTTACGGGGTAGAGAAATGAGGGAGAGATAAAGAGATGATGAGTTAGTGTATTTTAGGGTTTCAAGCGAGTTGACCCGAAAATGGGCTTTTCTTACCTATTCCAAAATCCGACCTACCCGCATTATTTTATTTACTTTTTATTTTTATAAAAAAAATCAATATAATATTGAAAGAGTGAAACGGTCAACTACCTATTATAATTTCCCCTTAAATTTATATCATATGTTTCTCTGTCATTCTTTTTTTTTTAATTTTTATTAAATCCTATGAGTTCAGTTTTTTTCTTCCTCATTATTTATATATATTGTAATACCCCTAACAGACTACCCCCACTGCTAGGTGTCACATACACAAATACCTGGTGCTTATCTTTTGAAACCAAAATGTAAATTTGCGGAAGTTTAGAGAAAATCGAAAGCATTCAAAATATTTAGATAAGCACAAAGTACTAGCTGATATCGAGTACTGTCCCGTAAAGTACTCCAAACATAAACTAAAAATATATACAGTCCAGAGTTCCAAAATATCTATTACAAACCACCAAATACATAACATTGCCTATAGTCATGCACGCTGTCATAATAAAGAAAATCCAAGCAGATATCTCAAATCCCAAAAGCAGCTCCATTATCAGTCTTCTGCATGCCCTGGGGGGAAGAATGAGGGGTGAGCAAACCACTATGCCCAGTGAAGTTTTCTAATCTTTTCTACGATGTCAATAACTTAAAAGACATACTCAATAATTCCACAAATCATACATCAAATAATAAACAATGAAAATATATTTTTCTTAACATTGTTCCATCACTGCATGATTCAATCAAATATCACTTATTAAGGTCATCACATATGTAATTTATTTACATATTGCAGAAACCAACATCTCATAGTAAGATCATCATATCTGTAATTTATTTTCATATTACAGAATATATCCATCATTTTTTCACAATAATTGAATTCACACATCATGCAGGCTTTATGATATATGATGCAATTCTCATGCAGTCATACCTGTCATTTCCTCAGTTCTGTCTTTCCTGCAAAACAGAAAACATTCACACGGATGGCTACCTCATTTTAGGGTATCACAACCATCCCGGATGGCTACCCCACCGGGTACACAACCATCCTACCACAACAGCATATCTTCGCCCCCGGTGCTAGGATATGTATATCACCCAGTCCCCACCTTTTTAAGACCTACCGCGATTGCCACTCATTGGCAAGAGGATTTACTTGCTGTTTTTAGCAAGGGTGATATATTAGTGCACTAACTATTTCCAGGATCTTTTGTCCATTGGTGGTATCTCAACACGTCATTCCCACAGTTACATAATCACATTTCATAATATGCATGACAATTATATCAATGCTATGCATATGAATTATCATTCTCACTCACTGGAGCCACCATTTTTTTCACAATATCTCACATGTAACTGTGTTTCATGCCATATACCAATGTATTATGTTGCAAGTATGGCAAATATCTCATGCATATATTTTATGCACAACATCACATGCATATATTTTTGATGAATAACAATTCTCCACATGCATATATTTTTATGCATAACAATTCTCCATATGCATATATTTTTATGCATAACAATTCATCACATGCATATATTTTTATGCACAATAATTCATAACAATTCTCTACATGCATATATTTTTATGCATAATAATTCATAACATGCTCCAAATATAAATATCATGTTATTCATAATGAATAATAACAGCATGTTCTAAGCTCCTCTACTATCACATTCTTGAATTCAAAAATCAAGATAATCACTCATCAGTTCATAATATACTTGAATAAGGAAATATTATTCCTAATAATATTCATGACATTTATACTCTAACCATATATGTCAATATAGTGTCCTAAGTCCACAGCATCCATTCACAAAAGTTTCAACGGACTTATTTGAGTACCCTTTGGTGCCCAAAAATTTATTTTCAAGGCTTCACACCATAAAAATCTTAAAATTTTGATTTTTCATGAAAACAATGGGAAAACCATTATTTTAATTCCATAAAATTTTTATAAACACCTTTGAAGATGCTTAAAATATATTTTAAAAAGAAAAGTCACAATTAAGTTATTAAACTTTGAATTTGAGGTTTATAATTACATAAAACTCAAATAAATATTTCCACAACTCATTTATCATAAAAATTTATATGTTTATACTCCAAAACAGTCCACAAAGTGCCCATAAAATCTCCATAAAGTTTGGAGAAAATAAACATTTAAACAAATTTTTAATAAAGCCCAATATGAATTTTCCTCCCAAAAAAATTTTAAATGAAATTATGTAGAAATGCTCAACCAAAATTTTCATTTCAAATATATTAAAATATGTTTATAAATGATAATAAACAAATTTGGAGCAATTTTAAACTCAAATATGTATAATACCCCAAATTCCATGTTCATGATTTAAACCCATTCAAAAACAGTTTTTAGTGTTTAGGCCGTATCTTCTAGCTCATTTATCCAATTGTAATGAGCTTTCCTGTTCTGAAAAGACGACTCGAAGATATAAATTTTCATATTTCACAACAGTAGCCTAAATCCAACATTTTCATAGTCAAAATAAGCAATTACAGTAGCCTTTCTATTTTGAACAAAAATATTTTCGCTGAAAAACGAGTTTGAGTAAAACAGCCATAGCTCTTCACAAAAATTTTCAAATAAGTCAAGGTCAGATTCCTTAGAAAGCTAATTGAAAGACCTACAACTTTCATGAAGAAGGTTTAGATCAATTCGGCCTTTAACCGAGTCAATAATACCCAAACAGTATGCTCTGTTTTGGAGCTCAATTTGTTCTAGATTTTCCTAGAACTTTCTAGGCAAACAAACACCTTCCAATTTCACCAAATCATGATATAAATTCATCAATTAAGCTAAAAACAAGGTAGAAGAGAGTAGGAACCTCACCTAATTTCGGATTTGAAGAAGATTTGGAGTAGAATTTCCAAATTCCCAAACTTTCTCTTTCTCCAAACAGCTCTCTCTCTCTCCACCCGATACTCTCTTTCTCTTCTTACCTTTTCTCTCTTTCTTCTTCTCTCTCCCCTTTTTCTACAGCCTTCTGACCTCTATCCCACGTGGACTCCTTGTCTATCTCTTCTTGATGCCCAAGCAAAATCATTCTCTCTCTCTCTCCCTCTCATCCTCATGTTCACTTCTCATTGGTTGGAATAAAGTCATATTTAATTATCACCTTATGACTAACATTAAGATAAGTCATCCTTATCCCCTTGATCATCAAGAAATGGAAATATAATTTGGGTGCATTAAGGTGCACCATAAGGAATTTACATCCTCCTTAATGCCTAGACACTTGGCCCAATTAAAATAAACCATGTGTGCAAGCAATATAAATGAATAAAAATATGTATATTCAGAATTATATCCAACAATTTTCAAGGTCTCACATATATATGTAAAATGTTAATCATCTTGCTACATTTTTTTTCAACTTTTGAATAATTTTCATAAAAAGGGTGAGACCTATGTAGATTTTACATAAGTGTGAATTTCACTTCTTTGTGAAAAGAGATAAGAGTGACGGGATGTATAGCATTGCTCTTTCTTTTTTTTCACCTTTCCATTTTAATAAGGATATTAAATGGGTGATTATATTCTTATTCTTAACTTTCATCTTTTAATACTTTCTCTACCATATACACATTAGATAATTAGAATCAGAACCGACCCTGGCTATAAGCCAGGGAAACATCCACTTAGTGCCCTTATTTTATGCAAAAAAAATTAAGGCCCCCCAAGTTGGCTGCCTATAGGTAAGAGTAGTAACAAAAAAAGGCCCATTGTTTCCCATTCAAATTGTGATCGGGCTACTTTTGGATTAGAAAAAAAATTGTGGGCCTCTTTGTCTTCTTTCTCACTAAAAAAAATATGTGGGTCCTTTTTTTTTTTTTTTTCTTCATTTTACCTCTAACCTCCCCCCACGTGGATTCATTTGTTTTGAAAATTTTCAAAACCCTTTCCTGACTTCACTTCCCACTTTTTAGTTCATGATTTTAGTAACAACAATATATGCATCCAAAATTTGTGCGATTACTAGCAAAGCAAATTAAAAGAATATTATGTAGTTTAATATATTACATGCATTTTTTTTTTAAGTACCTAGTAGGGCCTCAATTTAGAAGTTTGATTTGGGCCTCCCAAACCTCGGGTCCTGCCTTGATTAGAATTATAGTGTACATACATATATTTTATAAGGAAAATGCTTGAGATACTAGCCACATAAATCCACCAACTCCTTTTAATCTTGATTAGAGTGGATAATCAAAATCCCAATGATTTTTTATTTGAATTTTCATTGTTGAATTGACAATAACTATTGCTATAAGTATATGTCATATAGATTTCTATTTTGAATTGTAGCAGTTAGGAACAACACTATTCTTCCCGATGCCTTTCTAAATGTGTTTTTTTTTTTTTTTGGTTAATTTATAGTAACTACGTGCAAAAGTTCATAGCATCTCAGCACCTCTTCTATTCTTGTAGAGGGGGGGTTCTATCTTTATTATATAAAAAATAATTAGACAAATTATATTGAAGTTATTAAATTTCTAATAGGAAAAAGAGACGAAAATTGACATAGTTTAACCATATTAAAATGTAACTTGATGCGATAACTAACATTAAGTTGTCAGGTGCCACATCATATAAATATATACTCTCTCCATCCCAATTTATGTGATCACCTTTCCATTTTGGGATGTCCCAAAATATGTGATCACTTTGATTTTTAGATTAAAAATTAGAATAAATTTCCCATTATACCCCTTTATCGAACAACTTGGAGTGTAATCTTTTATTTTAGAAGTGTAAAATTGGAACACAAACTTAAAAATATAATAAAGTCAAAGCAATCAATGATTTCTTAAATTGCGTGTTTAGTCAATGTATGCACATAAATTGGGACTGAGGGAGTATATATTACTTAAATTTGGTGTGTTAATGTGATTTTTCCTTATGAAATGTCATGTTATATGGTTAGACAAGAAAATATCATTTCATATAAAAAAAAGTTAAACACTAATGGGAATAACATCTTTTAGTAGTTAAACTAATTTCCATTGCAATTGGTAACTTATTTGTTGTGTGTTCCTACGTTACACATAGAAAAAGATATGGAAACTAATGGCGCCACATTAGTTAACTATTTGACACAATAGCTAATATTAAGTTGACATATTAATGCTACATCATCAAAATATAATTTTTAAAGATGGTGTGCTAACTTGATATCACAAAAAATATATTATTATAAAAGTTATTAATGGGTCATATGTCATATTAGGAAATTATAATTTAAAATAAATAGATTTAAAAAAAGTTTATTATTAAGTTGATATGTTAGTTTTATATTATCAAAATATATCTTTTAATGATGATGTATTGATACCATATCACAATGTCAATTGTTATGTCACATCGAAAAAAACTTAGAAAATACATTGGTAAGAGTTGCATTTTGCAAGTTAAACTAATTAAATATAGTTCGTTATCATTCTTAACTATAAGGGCATCTCCAGTAGTATAGCCAAAAAGTTCCCATCAAAAGCCAAATTTTGGATGACAAATGTACTTTTCTGATTTTTGGCTTTGGCTTTGATGGGAGTTGCTCCAGTAGTGCATCCATAAAATTTTGGCTTAAACATCTTCTTTTCACTTCTACCCTCATTCTTTCTTATCAATTACATCAACTACCCTTCATTCATCTCCAAGACTCCAACCGCCATTATTTTAATTTATCAATAAAATTTATTATTAAATAATTATTAAATAATTATTAAATTAATAATTAAGCTATTATTAAATTACTATTAAATTTCAAAAAAATATTAAAAAAATATATAACACACAAAATATCTCACTCCTTCTCTCCCTCTCTATTTATTTCGGGTTTCAATAAATCACTCCTCCTTATCTCTTTCTCTTTCTTTTCCCACAAGAACCCACGCCCCTTTTTCTCTCTCCCTATCTCTTTCTCTTCTGATTCCCCACGCCCCTCTTTCTATCTCCCCTATCTATTTCTCTTCTTGGATCAGAATCCACACCATATCTCTCTTTCTCTGTCTCTATCTTCTTCTCTTCTCCCATTCTCTAGCTCCCCCCAATAGAAAATCTTTAGCTTGCTTCTCATCCTAGCCAACTTGGATGGAAACTGCAATAGGGGCCTATTGCTTGTGGATTAGCTATTGGGTGTCACTCAAGCTTATTAGTTTTAGTGCATCATGTCGACGATGAAGCCCAATGCCATCTCCATGAACGGTGGTGACACATGATCGGAGATCATCCACTAATGGCAAAGGTAAGTTTGCAAAAAAAAAAAAAATAAAAAAAATAAAATTTCCTTCTCTGCATTCCTTCTAGTTGTTAATTTTTTTTTAAAAAAATTTGGATCAAAATTATTATTTTTTTCAATTTATTTCTGCTTTATTAGAATTTTTTTTTTCAGTTTATTTAGATATGAAATTTGTTTTACAATCTGCATGATTTTTTTTTTTTTTAATTTTTTGTTTGTGTGTTGAAAAAATTGGTGGGAAAATGAGGGCTATTGATCACCAACCGTTTTGTTGGTTGATGAGGGTAATAGGGGCTTTTGCTCCACTTTGCTGTGAGTTGGCAAATATGAATGTGCTACAGTGATCATTCTTATTTGGGCAAATATGACTGATCACTGTTCACCTTTAAATTTTGGCTGGGATTTAATGAAACTATTGGAGCAAGCATTTCTCCATCAAAAGCTAAATTTTGGCTTTGATTGTTGCTTTGATTATACTACTGCAGATGCCCTAATACCTCTATTCTATAACTCCATTATTTCTAAAAACAAATATTTTTATTTTTTATTTTTGTTATTTGTGAACAACTTAATTAATTGTTGCTTATTTAATGTTTTAAAAATTAGGAAACTATAATTTTCTCTTCTTGTCTCACTCATGTATTTATAAAATTTATGAGTGTCATACTAAATGCATAGAGTGTCATACTAAATGCATAAAAAATAACTATCTTTGATAATAGATAAAATTATTTTAAAAATTAATATAATTAAAGTATTATTTTTAAATTTATGAATAATATTAAAATTATACATACAATAATATATAATACTTTAATAAAGAAATGGGTAGAATATATTATGTAAGTGAAAAATATTTTATTTAAAAATTTATGAAAAGGTCATAATTATTAGGTAATATCATGAAAATTGTATCTCATAAACAAATTTTTTTTAAAAAAAATTAAAATTAAATTATCATGTTAGTGTTACATTATATATATATATACACAATTTTGATCCAATGAAGTCTGGTCCGGAGGTTATGGTAAAGTCCTTCCCAAATCAACGTGTGAGAGGGTTTAAAAAATAATAATAAAAAAAGGGAAAGCTGCTGGCATGCGAGAGGGTTTAAAAAATAATTAAAAAAAAGGGGAAAACTGCTGGCCAGCAGCTGTGTCAGCTACACTCTGCCCAACTCTGCCCAACGAAGGAAAACACTGCTTCCCCCACTTCTTCTTGCATCTCTCTCACACCAGCGCCCCTCCCAAACCTCACCGGTCATCCCTCACCGGAGTTGTAATGTCCCTTTATTTATTTATTTTTTCTTCTTTTCTTAAACACCTTTTACTTTCAAACCAAACAGCCCTTAAAACCTTTTTAAAAATGACCCTCATATCCCATTTTCTTTTTAGACAAAAGCTACAGCCCCTGTTTTGTTTTCCCAGCCGTGGGCATCAAGTGAGTTCGGGAGAGAGAGGGTGGAGGAAAGAGAAGAGCCAACCGCCGGAGAACCCTTGCCGCCACCTTCTCGCCTTCGCCGGAGGCCAGGTAGGTCCTCTTTTCCGTTCATCTTCTTCTCTTCTCAACCTTTTGCAGTTTTTGTTTTGTTTATACCCATTTTATGGGTTTATGAGACAAATTTTGTGTAGATTTTGGGGGTTTTGTGTTGTAGCTGAATGTGGATATTTGGGAAAGGTTTGTGATGATATTTAGACTTGGATTCATGCTTGAGACCTAAAAATTTGGGGTGTTTTTGAATGTTTGAACCAAAAATGGGTTTATGTGGGTTTTATACCAAAAACTTTGTGATTCTTGAAAATGAACCATTAAATCTTATTATTTAAACTTGATTTTTCGTATTTGGGGTCTCAAGGGTATGGATCCAAGATCTAATGGTTAGATTTGTGTTCGAATGAAGTTTGAAGTGAGTTTGGTGCTTAAACCTTGGTTGTAAAGCAAATTTCTGCATTTTTGGGTATATATATGTCCTTACCAAGCTTTTTATGGATAGGTAATCTATCGATAGGTGGTCTTCACCTATCGATAGCTGAGGTGATTTTTTTTAGGGTTGTTTTAACCTTCTTTTGTGAAAATTTCTCATGTTATTTATTTATTTTTAGTCCAAGACCATGCTTTGATGGTGCTTGGCAGTTTGTTATGGAATGATATATATGTATATATTTTATATACATGCATTGTACCTTTGATTTCAGATACAGATAGTCCCGAGGACTATCCTTACGCTCGTTGAGTGCTGCATTAGCGGAGTGGGCTTAAGAGAGAGTCTTGCATGTGTCTCAAGGTAGGATACAATAACCTCAATGACACCGATGATATCATTTGGGAAATGATTTATAGTGAAACCTACTTACTGTCAAACTTTTTATGATTGTGAAACTTGATGCTTGGAATAAATTCTCTGTTTAAACATATGGTGATGGAATGTTTATGAACTGTATTTGGGAATTGTATTTTGAAATGTGCTTATTTTATGATCTAAACGTTCTTTTGAACAAAGATAAAACTGTTGATTTAGATATGTGATCCTGATGAGAATACTTGAAATGATATGCTTTATATGTGCTTGGATTACTTCGATATATTGTTAATGCGATGATTTATGAGATATTTCAGACCATGGTCTAGGGTGGAGCCAATGGCATGACCCTACTGGCCCACTAGAGCCCGGTGGATTGACACAATCTAGTACTGGCCCACTAGAGCCCAGTGGATTGACACAATCTAGTACTGGCCCGCTAGAGCCCGGTGGATTGACACAATCTAGCACTGGCCCGCTAGAGCCCGGTGGATTGACACAATCTAGCAAGTATCTAAAGCACTTCTAAAGCTTTAAGGTTTTAATACTGAATTAAAAATCATGAAAACCACTCACCACTCTTGAAATGATGATTCGCCTTAAATGTTGAAATGTTTTATTTAATATTCCTTGCATCAATATTATTGTTGTTATTTGAGGTTGTGTTTTCTACTGAGCATTCCCAAAGCTCACGCGGGTTTTTATTCCGCAGATTTTCAGGAAATTAATAGTAGTCCAGCTGAGGGTAGGCTGACCCCACAGTTTTTGGCAGGATTGGCTCTGCTTTGGATCTTATTGCATTCTCGTAGGACTTAAGCTTGGGATGAGACTTTTATTTTGTTATTACTTATAATAGTGTATTTGATGCCTACTATGCCAGGGATGTTGGCAATCAGATTTATTATTATTATTTTCTTCGGTAGGTTGAACTTTGGATTTTGGGACACATGTGTGTGCTTGCATGACATTGCACTTTGATATATATTTAAGTCTTTCTTTTCCCCTAGAGTATGGATATATAAATGAGTAGGTCAGGTTGTGGCTTCAAATTGACAAGGATTGACCTACCCGGGATGGTAAATTTAAGGTCAGTTTGGGGCGTTACAAAATGGTATCAGAGCTCATTAGTAGATCCTGAAATGGGATACATGCATTGCATGTAGAGTCCTAGGTATTTTAGGGCTTAGAATTAGTGCATGCATCATGATATGTATGACGGGGTAGCACATGCAGGAAGGGTTGGGAAAATAATTTTTTTTTCCTGACAAAATCTTTTGACTCGTTATGATTTATTTTATAGAATGTCTGGAAGAAGCAGAGGTAGGGGACGACCACCTTTACGTACCCGTGGGATAGAAGAATTTTTTGGAGCTTCTCGGGTCCCTAATGTTGAGGCTGATGCTCCTCAGGCCCCTGATGTTGAGGCTGATGCTCCTCAAGCTCACGACGAATGGGGAGCTGGGCCACAGAACCTGTTGGGGGAGTTGACTTCGCTGCTCAGGAATTTGGTTGGTACATCTACTAATGTTACAGCTGCCCCTGCCGAAGGATCTAAAGCAACTGCCTTGAAGGAATTTAAACAAGAAAATCCCCCTATTTTTACTGGTGGATCTAATCCCGCTGAAGCTGAGAATTGGTTGCAAGAAATGAATCATCTTTTTGAAATAATAGGAACTCCTCCAGAGTTCAAAGTTAGATTTGTTGTTCGCCAATTACGTGTTCCAGCTTTGAATTGGTGGAGAACTCTCAAAGAAAATCAAGATGTTAGTACTCTAAACTGGGATGGATTTACCAAATTATTTAAGGACAATTACATTCGCTCTGCTTATCGTAATGTCAAGGCAGAAGAATTCTTTAGGTTGGTACAGCGAGATATGTCTGTACATGAGTACGCTGCTAAATTTGTTGAATTGCTACCCTATGCTGGGAGTATGGCATCTTCTGAGGAGGATCAGTGTAGGAAATTTGAGAGGGGACTAAAACTTGAGATCAGAGAGAAATTACTTGTCCTTCAGATTAATAAGATGTCTGAGTTGGTAGAGAAAGCTTTTTGGTGTGAACAGGGAATGATGGATATTAATAGATCAATGCAACGGATGAATCAGAGGGGCAGAGGTTTCAGACAGGGCCAGAGTTCTAGGTCTGGAAGGAATTCAGGACAGAATAGTGGGTATATTCAGGGTCAAACATCAGGCTCCTATCAACAACCACAGTATGGTCAGGGTCAGCCTTTTGGGTTTGGGCAAGGAGGGTATGGACCGCAGAGGAAAGGAAAAGGAGGTGGATCTGGAAATTCACAAAGTGGGAGTTCTAGTTCTTCAGGGAGTAAATCTAGAGGCTCGCCTTATCCTGATTCGAGTCATGGAGTTTGGAGGACTCGAGGACTCGTGCTGGGGAAAGTGGTAGAAATCGCTGTTTTGAATGCGGAGAGGAAGGGCATAAACGGAAAGACTGTCCACGAAAAACCGAAGGACAATCTCAACCTAAGCAATTTCAATACCCACAGTTTCAACAATACCCTCAATATCAGCAATATCCTCAGCCATCTTTTTATCCACCTCAGCAAGCTCAGCAACAGCCTTATCAACAACAGCAACAACATCAACCTCAGTCAAATTTTCAACAGAATCAGTTTCGCCCACTCAGCCCAAACCCCAGAACAATGCAATCTCCTCAAACCTCTCAGGGCACTCAGCAGGCATCCTCCAGTCGTCAATCTCAAGGGCGTCAGAATCGAGGCGGTGGTACAGGCCCAGCAGGACGGGGTAGAGCTTTTGCTTTGATCCCTCCCAATACCGGCCCAGCAAATGAAGTCGTCGAGGGTATGTGTTCTCTTTTCAATTCATGGGTTAAGGTTTTGTTTGATTCAGGAGCATCTCATTCATTTATTGATCAGAATTGTGCAATCCGATTAGAATTGTTTGTGGAACCTTTGCAAGGTTATTTAAGTGTTTCTACACCTGTTGGACTAAATTCGAATGTCAGCTATATTTGCAATTCTTGTGTGATAAAGATTGCTGGGTATGAGTTGCTTGCGAATTTGTTAGTTTTGCCCATGTTTGGATATGATGTGATTTTGGGTATGGATTGGTTATCCACTTATCGAGCTATGGTTGATTGCTATGGTAAGAAGGTAACTCTCACCTTGGAAAATGGAGAAAAGGTCACTTTTGCAGGAGACAGGGGAAAGTCTGTTCTATTCCCTAGGAATCATAAAGAGGCGAGACGATCTATTGAAGCTGGCCTTGTGAATGCTATTTCAGCTTTAGATCTAGATGGGGAGGGTCATTCTGATGACAGGCATCTACCCGTTGTAAGGGACTTTTTAGATGTATTTCCGGATGAGCTGCCTGGGTTACCACCTCATTGGGAAGTGGACTTCTCTATAGAAGTCTACCCTGGCACAGATCCTATTCATCTACCCTCTTACAAGATGGCTCCTGCAGAGATGGTAATTTTGCGTGAACAACTCGATGAGTTGTTAGCCAAGGGTTTTATTAGAAGTAGTCATTCCCCGTGGAGCTCTCCAGTTTTGTTTGTGAAGAAAAAGGATGGGACCCTCAGGTTATGTGTGGACTATAGGAAATTGAATCAGGTCACTGTAAAAAATCGCTATCCTTTGCCCCGTATTGATGAATTATTCGATCAGTTGAAAGGTTCTTGTTTCTTTTCAAAGATTGATTTGCGATCTGGTTATCATCAACTCCGGGTCAAGGAAGAGGATGTTCCTAAGACGGCTTTCAGCACTCGTTATGGATTGTTTGAGTTCCTTGTTATGCCTTTCGGTTTGACCAACGCACCTGCTGCGTTTATGGAACTTATGAACAGAGTGTTTCGTCCTTACCTCGACAAGTTTGTGGTGGTATTTATAGATGATATTTTGATTTATTCTAAATCAGAACGGGAACACGCTTCTCATCTCCGCATTGTTTTAAACGCTTTAAGGAAAAATTGTTTGTATGCTAAATTGGAGAAATGCGAATTTTGGATGAAAGAGGTGAAATTTCTAGGGCATGTGATTTCTGAAGATGGTATTGCAGTGGACCCCTCTAAAGTACAAGCAGTTCTAGATTGGGCAACGCCGGGCAATGCAACAGAGGTTCATGGTTTTCTAGGGTTGGCAGGCTATTATTGAAAGTTTGTACAAGATTTTTCCAAAATAGCTGCACCACTTACTAGACTCACTAGAAAAGGGGTACCTTTCATTTGGGATGACAGTTGTGAAACTGATTTTAGAGATCTTCAATATAGACTCACCAACGCTCCTATCTTAGTTGGACCCCTCAGTAGACAAAGTTATCAGGTTTTCTGTGATGCTTCCAGATTTGGGTTGGGATGTGTCCTTATGCAGAATGGTAAGGTGATTGCGTATGGATCTCGTCAATTGAAGCCTCACGAAGTAAATTATCCCACGCATGATTTGGAACTAGCTGTGATGGTTCATGCTTTAAAAATTTGGAGGTCATATTTGTATGGTGCTGATTTTGAAGTGTATACAGATCACAAGAGTCTGAAGTATATTTTTACTCAGAAAGACTTAAATTTGAGACAGCGTAGATGGGTGGAATACTTGGGAGACTATGACTTCGATATAAAGTATCATCCAGGAAAAGCGAATGTTGTCGCAGATGCATTGAGTAGGAAGCCTCATCCAAGAATAAATAGTTTGGCTATTTGTCGATGGGAAATGTGGAATGTATTAGAATATTATTGGATTTGTGACATAAGTGATGGCCCTCAAATATGCTTGTGCAATACGGCAGTACAACCTCTTCTAATTACTCGAGTTATTGAGTCTCAGTATCAGTATCAGGACTTAAGGCTTATAGACTTCATGAATAGGCTGATGCAGGGCATAATATATGAAGGTTGGACTATTTCTGAGTATGATGGTGGACTTCGTTATCGTGGGAGGTTGGCAGTACCTAATGGACAAATTCGAAATGAAGTGCTGAGTGAAGCTCATAGGTCTCGGTTTTCCATTCATCCAGGAGCCACGAAGATGTATCAGGATTTGAAACGACAGTTCTGGTGGGGAGGTATGAAAAGAAGTATAGCCAGATATGTTGCTTATTGTCAGACTTGCCAGCAGATAAAGATTGAACACAAGAAACCAGCAGGGGAGATGCAACCTTTACCGATACCTCAGGGAAAGTGGGAAAATATAGCAATGGATTTTGTCACTGGTTTACCTACTACTGTTGGGGGATATAACGCCATCTGGGTAATAGTGGACTGTTTGACCAAGAGTGCTCATTTCTTACCTATCAGAGAATCAGATAAAATTAAGACTTTAAGCAGACGGTACATTAATGAGATTATTCGATTACATGGCGTTCCGGTTACTATTGTATCAGACAGAGATCCGAGATTCATGTCAAGGTTCTGGAGGGCGTTGAGTGCAGAATTGGATACACAGTTAACTATGAGCTCGGCGCATCACCCACAGACAGATGGACAATCAGAAAGGACTATTCAGATTTTGGAAGATTTGTTGCGAGCTTGTGTCATGGACTTCAAGGGAAATTGGGACAAACATCTTAGTTTAGCGGAGTTTGCTTATAATAACAGTTACCAATCGAGTATAGGCATGGCACCTTTCGAAGCTCTTTATGGAAGACCTTGCAGATCTCCAAACTGTTGGGCAGAAGTGGGTGAAAGGTATGTGGTGCCAAAAATGATATTCAAGGAAGCTGCAGAAAAGATCCCCATCATCATTGAACGCTTGAAAGCAGCACAAAGCAGACAAAAGAGTTATAAGGACAAAAATGTACCTAATGTCAAGTTTGCAGTTGGAGATTGGGTGTTTTTAAAAGCTTCTCCTTAGAAGGGTGTAGTGAGATTTGGAAAGAGAAGTAAACTAGCTCCTCGATTTGTGGGTCCTTTTCAGATTATTGAAGAAATAGGAAATGTGGCTTACAGATTGCAATTACCGCCAGATATGAAAGTCCACAATGTTTTCCATGTATCCATGCTTCGGAAACGACTCACAGAGCACACTCTAGTTATTGAGCTACCAGAAGAGGAACTTCAGTCAGATTGTTCTTACGTAGAACAACCCGTACAGATAGTTGATAGGCAAGTTCGTGTTCTTAAGAACAGAGAAATCCCTCAAGTAAAAGTTTATGGAACCGTCATGGGGTGGAAGAGGCTACTTGGGAATTAGAAGCGAACGTGAGAGCGCAGTACCCTTATCTTTTCGAGGATTAAGTTTGTTTTAAATTTCGAGGACGAAATTTTTCGAAGTTGGTAGTATTGTAATGTCCCTTTATTTTTTTTTTCTTCTTTTCTTAAACACCTTTTACTTTCAAACCAAACGGCCCTTAAAACCTTTTTAAAAATGACCCTCATATCCCATTTTCTTTTTAGACAAAAGCTACAGCCCCTGTTTTGTTTTCCCAGCCGTGGGCATCAAGTGAGTTCGGGAGAGAGAGGGTGGAGGAAAGAGAAGAGCCAGCCGCCGGAGCACCCTTGCCGCCACCTTCTCGCCGTCGCCGGAGGCCAGGTAGGTCCTCTTTTCCGTTCATCTTCTTCTCTT
>JAESVK010000912.1:4155405-4173700 GCA_017140935.1 Hamamelis virginiana | reverse complement strand
GCTTCATACACTTTGAAGCTAGGATGCGATCGAGGTTTCATCAATGGCAAATCAAGTAAGTTTATATTTAAAGTTGTTTAAATATTATTCTTGTATTATTCATGATCCTATGCTTGTTTCGATTTCCTGCTTGAATATGAATGGTTGGATTCTTGTTTTTATAAATTTTATAGTTTGTCTTCCGCTGCGAATCCTTCCTGAACATATTCTTTCAATATGGGCCTGGTTCAGCCCGTTTCGACCCGGTTTCGGCTTTTTTCGGCTTTTCGGGCCCGTTTTAAGTCCAAATTTGACGATTCAAGCGCCGAAATGATCGTGATTCGATTCTCCATTAAGAAGTGTTTGAAGTGAAAATGCATTGACCGAGGTCAAAGGTTTAGGGAAAAGTCGACCGATTAGCTGTTTAGGGCCTGCCGGGCCCAAATCAGGGTTCTGAAATTTGTTAACCGATTGCTTTTGAAATCATTTCTTCTTCTCATAACAAGTTTTAAAATGTTTTAGAAAAGTGTTTTGAAGCCTTTGAAGGCTTTGGTTTGATAAAAATATCGAATCCCGGTCGCTTCCGGTTGAAACCCTAATCTGGGCTTTGAAAGGGCCTTTCGAGCTTCAAGAGCCAATCATAAGCCAGAAGGCTCCACAGATCTTGTCATTGATCAACTTAGCTACCAAACACACTTTATATATCTATTCCAAAGCCTCGAGACCATTCGAGACAAGATTGACAGTCATTCAGAGCTTTTGTGATTCAAAGGACCAAACTGCCCTTCAATCACAAAAGAACTTATTTTCTATCAAGCCTGGCTCGGATTGCCATGAAATTTTGCAGGGATGTTCCTAGACTCTCTAAAAACCTAATGCAAAAAGAACCGACTCAATCTGACCTAAAAACACACATGTGATAATCACCTCTATCTAATTACCCACAAGGGTAAAACTGGGAACTTAGGGTTTTAACACCCTATTTCATTTCTAATCACAGGCAACCATTCAGGTCAAAAATGGATGTCTACACACGGGCCTAAGTCCAAGGATATGTAGGCCACTGAACCTTTATCAAGCACCTTAACTCTTTGGGGACATTTCCTTTAAAAGTTTAGGGCATTTCATAAAGTTTAGTCCTACAATCCAAGGTCCTAGTGGTTCTACACACTTCACAATCAAGGCTGAGTGTCCCTTACTCGCTTGGTCCAATTGATATACCTAACCACATGTGACATCAGGAATGCCGCGTGGGTCCAACAGTACGTGATTGGTCCATTTAATATACCCGAGGGTACATGGCAAGAAGAGTGATGGCTTTCGTATACATGGAACCCGAGAGTCAAAGAAACCGGGCTCAGGGCTAGGCTCATCATTGGCTTTAGCATACAACGATCCTAATCATGCAGAGTCAATGCACACACAATGCAGAATTCAAAGTCAAACAGTTATGCAAATGCCAGTGGTTGATTTTATTAAATTAAGAAATTGAAAAGCCCAAGAACAATTAATTAGAGTTTAGCCCTCGACATCCCCAGCGGAGTCGCCAATCTGTGAACCAGCCACATTCAAGCCCCCTTCATTTGAAAGCTCTCTCTTTTATTTGGGATTGGATTCACTTATCATCGTGGATTAGTAGATAATTATCCTTCTCGATTTATCCTTCTCTTTTATCTACTCATTTATCCTTCTCTATTATCCATCTCTATTATCCACTCAAGGTCATCCAATCCTAATTATCCTTCTCTATTGTGGGAGTCCACTTAGATTGGGTTTTTGAAAAAGGAATGGATTTTGATAAAACAAGGAGTCGCCACCTTATTTTTAGGGAATAAGGAAACTACAAAAAAAAAAAGTTTTATTTAAAATAAAACAATGACCCCATTTTTGGAAAAGCATGGTCTTCGAATCAATGTTTGGATTCGGGGGCTAGGTTATGAGATGGGAAGGTTCCAAGACTCATCTTGTAGGCACCCATTTCACCCTAATTAAATATCTCCTAATTATTTTTGGGCTTTATCAAAATCATATAAAAACAACCTATCATATCTAATCAACCAAAAAAATATGGATAATATTACATAAATAATAATAGATAATAATAAAAAATAATCACAATCCTAAAGACCTTAGGAGACTCACAGTCAACCTAAGATTGGACTTGGACCCTATTGGCGGCCTACGAACCTTATCAGTTGCCTGACAAGAATCAAAGTCCACATAGTTCGATCACCCTAGGACTCTCCTATTGTAATGAACTACATCATTTAAAAGTGTTCGGCTTTATCTAAGACACTATCTTCAAGAGTTTTTATCCATTCAAAATTACTTTTCAAACTTATTTGATAATTAAAAGATTTCCAATGCATTTAGAATTTTTAAAAGATAGAACTTATCTTCTAGAAGTAAACCTCAATTTAAACTTTTTTTTTTTTAAATCATTATCCATGGAATTTCATTCCAAAAATCAATTCTTTTTCAAAGAAATTATTTTCAACATAAACTCTTTTAAAAGATTCTCATTTCATGAGATAACCATTTAATAAATCAATTATTTTTAACAAAAATCATTTTTTTAAATCTCTCTCGAAGATAGACTCTTAGACTCGATCAACTACTTGAATTTGAATGCAACCCTTACAACAAAGAAAAGTCCTAGGGAAGGTCAAGTGACCTTCCTAAACCTAGGGTCTCTACCTAATCCTAAGTTAACCTAAAATCCTATCATACTAATTTAATGCATGCTGAAATTTAAATAAACAAACATAATATTAACCTTACAATGCATGAAAAATGCCCTAAATGCATACTAATTTAATTATGTGAACCTAGGCATATTTCTAGGTTAGATTTGGCCTTAAAAATGAGTTTTAGAAGTGATCTAGAGGTATAAATAAATCTGGACAAATTTAAATATAAGCTTTAAACCATTCTAAAAACCCTAAAAAAATAATAAAAAATGTGACAATGACCTAGCATGCATCCTACATGAATATACTACAAAACCATATGAAGAAATTAAATAAAAATGGGCTTAAAAATGATGATTAAGTCACTTTAAAGTATACATTCAAATCTGGACAGATTTGAATATATACTTTAAATAACCTAAAAGTCATGATTAATCCATGGAAAATTACAAATAAATGTCATAACATGCATGCTACATATTAAACTAGAAAACTATACAAAACAATATCAAAACTATGGTATAAACAAACTAAAATAATTTATCCAAACACAAGGGAAAAGACTCACCTTTGCAAGTTCCCTCGAACACATTTCATATACTCAAACCATCAAAACAAGATTAAGAATCATGCTATAAACAAAACAAAACACAAAACTATCCTAAAAATATTAAGACCATAGACACTCATCCTATATATGCAAAATAATTCAATTTTAACTAACATGCATTATTAACCCTAAAATAGAAAATATCACATCCTAAACTAATTCCTATCATGCATACTAAATATAAATGAACTCCTAAACATATTCCTATTAACCAATAATAAATAACATGCCTAAATACATACACCTAAACTCAAACTTCCTAAGCTAACCATACAAACTCCATAAATGCAAAAACCTATACATTAATACCCACATGCAATAAACAACTAACTTTTTACTTCTAACCTATGAATATCCAACCTAAGCATTCATTCCTAACATGACATAGACATAGAAAAAGAGAAGAAGAAGGGAAAAAAAACATGTAACTATGCAGAAATATCCTAAATCAAACTATGTTATGCAAAACATCATTCTAAGCATCATGGTATATTCAAATATACCTTTTGCCTTCTTCTTCCTTGCTTCAAGCTTCCTTCTTCAAGCTCCAATGGTCTCCAATTTCGTGGCTATGGTAAAGAGGGCTGCTACAAGTGCCTCCAAGTCTCCAATGTTCAAGAACTCCCCTCCAACCTAACTCCTAAATGATGTATATATAGGAAAGGCTTCGAATCAATCAATGGTCCACATTAAATCCCTTAGGAATGATCCAAGGGCCCTAAATGTGTCTTCCTAGGTCTCCAAAGTCGAACCAAGTGATCCAAACTGACCCAACTTGGCTGTGAGAGAGTCCCAAGTACACAAAACACTCAAAGGATCAAATTTGGGCAAATCTGGAGACTTGGCTCGGTTGACCGTCCACCCTAGGACGGTTGGCCGTCCCTAGGTGGATGGTCATCGAGCCATCAACCCATTTTTGCCCTATGTGAGCCTGTTTCAGCCCATTTCGACCCGGTTTCGGCTTTTTTTGGCTTTTCGAGCTCATTTTAAGTCCAAATTCGATGATTCAAGAACCAAAACGACCGTGATTCGATTCTTCATGTTTTAAAAAGTGTTTGGAGTGAAAATTCATTGACCAAAGTCAAAGTTTTAAGAAAAAAATCACCCAATCAGCTGTTTTGGGCCTTCCGGGCCCAAATTAGGGTTTTGGAATTTGCTGATCATTTAATCTCGAAATAATTTCTTTTTCTCAAAACAAGTTTTAAAACATTTTAGGAAAGTGTTTTGTAGCTTGTGAAGGCTTCAGTTTGACAAAAAGATCGAATCCTGACTGTTCCCGGTCAAAACCCTAATCTGAGCTTAAAAGGGTCCTGTGAGCCTTAAAAGCCAATTACGAGCCAGAAAGCTCTACAGATCTTGCCACTGACCAACTTAGCTATCAAACACACCCTAAGTACCTATGCTAAAGCCTCGGGACAATCTAAAATCAATTCGAAAGCTTTTAAGAACTTTTGTGATTGAAATGACAATTATGCCCTTTAGGTCACAAGAGACCTAATTACCTATGGAGCCTGACTCGGAATGCAATGAAACTTGATAGGGACATCTATGGAATCTCTAAAAACCTAATGCAAAAAGAATATACTCAATCCAACCTAAAAAACTACATGTGATAATGACCTCTATCTAACTTCTCAAAAGGGTAAAACTGGCAACTTAGGGTTTTAACACCCTATTTCACCTCAAAACTTAGGCAACCATTCATGACCTTTCTCATGGTCAAAAATGGATGTCTACAGCAGGTATTCTCGCATTTTATCCATGCTTTTGAAGCCTTTTAGAGCAATATTGGAAGCCGTGTTGTGTTCATAAAGCCTCATGGTTATCAAAGGAAGTTGGCTTAGAGATTTTGCAAAGCATTTCCTGAAGGAGCCCCAAAAAGCCAAACAGTCGACTGTCTAGTCGATTGTGTAGTCGACTGCCACAGACAGTAGCTGTGTTTTGGAAGATTTTGCTGAGACAGATGACTGTTTGATCCAAGCAGTCGATTGTTTCCCCACGTTCTGCTACTCTCTTTCTTGTAATTTTGTGGTTTTATCAAGGGCTTTTTAGTCTTGTATTTGTTGACCTATTTAAACAAATTTTGTAACCCTAGCTGGGTTCTTTCTTTTCTCTCTCTCTCTCCTAACTTCAGTTATCTCTTAGCTTAGCTTAGTTTTTCTAGGGTTTTATGCTTCTTCTACATTGTTTAGCTTAGATTTACCTTTCATCACCTTCATTTTCAGTTGTAATCCTTAGTTTAGTTACTTTGACTTGTTATTTAGCTTTCAAACTTTGTTCTTTTATCTTTCAAGTAATCAATAGCTTTTTTTTCTCTCTTGTTTGCATTTATGATTGTTGTTCTTGCATTTATGGTTCATGACCTAGCTTTAATGAAATTCTAGACCTCCAAGATAGGATTCAAAAGGTGGAAACTCATCACCAACCAAGGTAACAACACTCTCTCACCTCTTTGTGCTTTAATGGAAGTTGTATGATGGTAAATACTCACTACCCCTCTTGACACTTAGTTTGGCATCTTCTTGACAATGTGTGAACAAGTGATTCTTGGTACACATTGTGCTTGAACTTATATGCACTCTAACTGTTTGATAAATTGCCTAAGTGAGCATTTACTATCATTCTCCTATCCTTATTTGTTATAAATGCTTTTAAAGTTAAATCTTCCATCAAAGATCATTCTTCAATGGATCCAAGATGAGAACTCTAATGAGAGATGCTTGTTACTTGGTTGTGGATAAGTGGAAACCCTAGATTCCTATCAATTGCTTTCCTTGTTTTAATTACCAAAACCAATCAATCACCAAATCAATCTACAAACCCCCATGATTTTACAATTTCTTGCACATTCATTGGTTAGCAATAGCTAAGGATCCTTTTGAAACCCCCACTCTCTGTGGATATGACTGTGGGTTCTCCCATGATTATTATGCTTGGCGATGTATCAATTCCTACGCTTGGGAATTAATTGAGCACACCTACACATGACAAGCAGAGTCCACCATGCTCCACCAAGAATCAAATATTACATTTAAAATAAAAGAAAGAAATGGATTAAGGAGATAGGGATACATAGGGATCGAGAGGAAAAGAGGCATGCAAGCCCCAAATTAATTACATCACCAAAATTTAAACTAATTTAAATACAACCCATTAAATAAACCAAACACATCTAATGCGGCCAATCACATCTCATTTAATTGGTCTTAAGTCCATAATCATCCATTCATATTTATACAAACACATTGCATAAACAAAAACAATAACAAAAGAGAAAGGCAATGATGGCAATGGTATATATAATTAATTAAAGTCAATATTATTATTATTATTATTATTATTATTATTATTATTATCTCATAAAAATAATAAAGATCTTTTAAATCTCATTTAAAATAATCCCATCATATCTCATATGATAACATTAGTGTCTTTCCTTGAGTAAAACTCCTAATTAACTTTATTAGGGTTTTAAATAAATAGAATTTAATTTGAGAAATTATTCTCACAATTCCTATTATGCATTTAACACTTTAATATGCATTATAGATTAATCAACATTAACCTATATGGAAGGAATTAAATAATAACTCAAAACTAAAAATTCTAGAAAAGACACAAACCCAGTTTTTCAACAAAACTAAGAATCCAGCAACTGTTTTGGGACTAAACTTCCCTCTATTAAAACTAACTTTTAAAATGTGAAAATACTCTATTTCACAAGGATTTTCAGTCCTCTTTCAAATGGCATAGGTCTCGTTTAGTGATTCCAACATTTGGTATCACTTTAAAGCACTTTGTGACACTAACTCCAAACCATGGCAGATTCTGAAATTTGCTCACAAATGGCTTTAAATGGCCTAACCTAAAATGAACTAAGTCATGGAAATACTACAATTCGCTAGGTTTTTCAGTCCTCTATCCAATGGCAGGGGTCTCAACACTTGATTCCAACGTTTGGTATCAATTTAAGACATTTTATGATAGAGAGTCAGAATTTCTATATTTGACTCTTAATCACAAAATTCCTAGTGTGGCTAATCTAAGCCATAGCAAGTCATGGGAACTCTTCCTAAACTTAGTTAAGACCTTATATTAATGAAATCAATAGGTGGAATGCTTCAAAAATCCCAGAAAATATTTTTCATAGATTTTACAAAAGCTTCATGGTTGCTGCCCCGAAAAAAAAACAGCAACCCAGTTTTAATTCTAAAACGATTTTAAAATTAATCCATGCAATATATAACTAAGCAAAAATGATTTTAACATACTTATATATCATCTAGCAACATCCCTAAATGTTTTTAAGCAATTAAAAATAATAACTCATCACATGAATTGCACAATCTCTCAAGAACACTAAAATTGTTTTATAAAACACTTTTTCGTCAAACCTATATGTTCTTCATTTTTAACTTTCAAAAACAATTAAATTTATTTTGAAAACTTCATAAACACTTTATAAAACATATGAAGAACACAAGATTATGAAAAAAAAAAATAAAATAAGGCACACTAGGGTTCCAAACCGATGTGGCAGTGAGGTGTAGTGGGAGAGAGAGAATGTGCTGGGGTTTTAGGGTTAGGGTTAGGGTTAGAGAACCTTACCTAATCCAACCTTTTTAGGGCTTCCATAAACACTAAACATGCTGCAATATTTCCTAAATCAAAATCATTTAAAATAAGAAGGAATCAAATCAAAATAAGAAACTTTCCTAAATCAAATAATTTCAAAATATAAACTAGGGATTTCAAAGATTTGACAATTAGGGATTCCTAAAACAAAACAAGATACCTTCCTATTTTGGTTTAGGATTTCAAAAACCTAAAACCAGCCACCATTGATGATGAAATCAAGGATTCAAAGAACCCTAAATCACCATTGTTAAACACTTTAACAAAAACTCCATTAAAGCTCAAGTTTGAACAAATTTAAACTTGTAATTTGCATGTATCAAGAATCATCATTTAAGAAAATTTAAATCAATCAAGAATATGCAAATATGATCTCGGGTTACTAAACCCTAATAGCCATGGCCTAGAGGGTGGGAAACCCTCATGGCCGTGATCCCCTATAGGGTTTCCTAAAACCTTAATCTCCATTAAAACCCAATTTTTCTTAAAATCAAGCTTTGTTTTCTTATTTCGCAAATCAAGAAACTCATCCATTCATGCTTAGGGTTTCTAAAACCTCAAGATTCAATCATGTTTAATGATCATAGGGTTACCATAACCTAAATCATAAATAAAAACATTAAAGAACTATATAGGGTTCTAAAACCCTAAGAGGGCCGAATAGAGAGAGAGGAGAAAGAGAGAGCCGTGCACCTTGGAAGGGATTTGATCATCATCAAAGCTTCAATACATCATGGAGAACAAACCCCAACAATCAAAACTCAAAAGCAACAAACCCTAGGTGGTCCGAATTCTAGAGTGAGAGTGAGAGAGAAAACCAAATAAAAAGTATGGGGTTTTCATCAAACCCTTAAACTTGAATCACCAAAGGGGTAAACCCCCAATGGCCGAACCTTATAGGGGCTGCCTCTACATGATCCGAATCTTCCTAGAGGGTTTGAACAAAACTTAAAGCCATCAAAAATCAAAACACAAAGGGTTCTTGAAGAACCCTCATTGCCGAACTCACCTATAGTTTCCAAAACCATGTTTTTCTTGATTTTAATTAATTAAATCATTGCAAGCCATCATTAAACCTCATGACCATGCTTGATTTGGTTCTGATACCACTAAAAGGATATTCGAAACACATGGAATCGCAGCGGAAGACAAAATAAAACTTTTTATAAACATGAATCCATCATCGAATATCCAGGCAGGATTCGAACAAGCATAGGGACATGAGATAAACAAATAAGCACATATATTTATCAAACATAAAGTATACTTACTTGATTAGCCTTTCGATTTGCGATTGATGAACTTGAACTTCAAACATATGAAGTCTCCAAAAGTATCCACACGAACTCAAGACCTTTGAATCCTCTTGCACTTAATCAACACTTGAGCCAAAGCAAGAATGAGAGGGAGAGTGAGAAAAACGGCTAAGGAGGAGGCTCCTCTATATAGCTCATGGCCCTAGGTGAGATGATGAGGCTCTCTCACTCTAATCTTTTAGGGTTTGGGAGTACTTAGTTCTAGCATGCACCCTAGCCCTTGTATTTATAGAAATACAAGAGTTTCTAATTTGCAACTAAGGACCTCCTCTATTAACCATTAATAAAGTGTCCTTTTAAATTTCATTTTAATTAGAAACTTACCCCTCTCATGGATTAAAAGGCTCTTTTAAATTCTATTGTGAGTGACCCTTTGGGTTCACCCCAACCTAGCAGTGAATAGGGACATCTCCATGTCTCCTAAAATAGAAACTCTTTATTTTAAGGTTCAATTGGAACGATTCCAATTTTTCCCTCATTGATAACACTTTATCAATAGGCTTTCACTGGTCATGAGTGACGTCTAGCAATGTGTCATGACATGCCCTAGGTTTGGGTGAATAGCAGAACTATGTGAACCCTTCTTGTTACTTAATCCTCCATCCCCTAATGTCATAGTTAAGATAATCAGGGTATAGATATTAGTCAAAACCCTATCTCAACATTTTATCATATGTTCTTCAAAGTATAATATGAACCTAATGAAACACTTTCATAGTTCACCTATCACTATGGCCAGAGATTCACATTGAGAGTTATCTTTGAGAACTGACCCTGACATTCTCTCTCATAATAATGAGAGTGATGATTTCTTATTGACCACTCATCTGTCTTCATGCAAGACTGATTAGAACCAATGAGTGTCGACTACAACCTTAGGGATAAGGCTGTATAAGACACTATTAAACCCTAACAATTCAGGCATAAGACATCCATGGTGTCTCAGGTCTTAGGATTACCAAGTAAATGGACGTAACAGAAGAATATTCATTTGACTTTATCTCCATAGGAATATTCTAGCAGATCAAGTTCAGTGTACATATTCTCTAATATGCACCCACAGATTAGCCTAAGTGTCACTACACTGATAGGAAAGACTACCTATCCTCCCAATGGAGTCAGTTTAAATATGTGCTACTCTTGTCGGTTTAATAAATGTCCTCTTAAATGAACCTATGAGCAGGAACTCTTTTAGAATGAATGTGTATGAGAAATATGAGTCTCAATATCTCAACAACTTGAGATACATATTTCTCTTATCATTTATTCATGGACATTATCATATATATAATTAAATATATAAATGACAAGTTATTCTTTCTTACCCTATATGAAATAGATATGCTCTTTAGGATTGGTTTTAAGGCATACCTCTAACATCGATAACACTAGATTGAGTTAGGGTTTGACATGAATCCAAACCCAACTAACTTAATCATGACATTGTCTGGTGAAGGATTATCTGTATCACGAAGGGTTCATTTATATTCGTATATTCACCCACACCTAGGGTACATCATGATATGTTGCTAGATGTCACTCATGACTAGTGTAGGCTTATTGATAAGTGTTATCATTGAGGGAAAAATTGGAATCGTTCCAATTGAACCATAAATAAAAAGTTTCTATTTTAAGAGACATGAGATGTCCTGTCCACTACTAGGTTGGGATGAACCCAATGGGACACACACATAAGGGTATAAGTGAGTCACTTGAATTAGGGAAGAGGAATATTCTAATTTATACCCTTGTTATTAATAGTTAATAAATGAGGGGTCAAATTATAAATACAAAGAGTATTTTCTATATATATGTGATGATAGGTCAAGCTAGCACTAAGTCACTCATCATCATAAAAGGAGAAGGAGGCTAAACCTAAGAGGGCAAGGGCCATACACTTGGTGTGCCCACTCTCTCCTAGCCGCCATCCTCTCTCTCTCCATGCTTGTTCCTTCTCAAGTGTTGTGAAGGTGCGGCTTCTTGTGATCTTATGCTCGTGTGGATACCATTGGAGGCTACCATACTCTTTGGAGCTTGAAGGATTGGAGGAGTGCATCGCAAAGGAACATCAAGTAAGCTTTTAATTTGTTGTTAAATTTGTTTTGATTCTTATTATCGTTTGAGTTCATCCTTGGGATGAATACCATGGGAAAAGTTTTATTGTTTACATTCCACTGCGTTCCCTCTTGGTATTCTTTCACATGGCTGCCATGCCATGCACTGTGTAGTAGCTGCAACCCCCTCATCTTGCATAGTGTCACAAGGACACACCATGCTTCCCACGTCCATGCAGACAGAAATTAAGGGATTTGTCTCAAGCAAAATTTATGTGCGTCAAAGGTGCACTCTAAGTCCCATGCACCCTCATCAAACAATGGACACTTGGCAAATTCATGGTCCAATGAGAATGTGACATGTGTGCAACAAGAATAAATAATAATAATAATAACCATATAAAAAATGCTATGAAAATTCTTGGGGTCTCACACTACAAGGGACCCTCTTATGGGTATCGTTTGGTAGAGAGAAAGATGAGAAGAGAGAAAAAGGGGGACAGAGAAGGGCAAGAGGGGGAGAGAGCGAGGGTACTGAATAGTGTAGAATAGTGAGATTGATTCCATTTTAAAGATTATCGTATTTATTGGAATGTATTTAATTTTCATTCAAAATTTGAAAACTAAATAACTTATAAGATATTTAAGGAAAAAATATAATCGATAAATGGAAACAAAAATAAGTTAGCAGCAATATATTTGGATAGGGTTAAAAGAGTATTTCAAAAAAATATTTTTGGATCCTGTGGTTTCTATTTCAAAAAATATTGGACTTAATGATTATATTTTGGACTTTTGGGTATAAATTCTTTCACTAGTCTTATTTAGTAAAGAACCCTTCAATTTTGGACTTACTGGTCACTATCCCTTAAAAATTGAAAATCAATGACAATAATTAATTAGGAGAGGGATAGGTGATACCGAAATTAAAGACATGGATCTTAAGTCTTGATAGGCGAAAATAATTGCATTATATGTATGTGTGCATTGTATTTTTATTTTTTATATTTTTTGTTTTATTTTGTTTTGTGTTTTTAAGTTTAGGTATTTTTGAGTTGTGGAGTAAAAGTGTTTCTGATTATATAAAAAAGAAAAGAATGGTTTAAGGTCTCTCACTCTCTCTCCAGTTAGCTATGTAAATGCTTAATGGATGACATGTTTAGCTCGAGGTGTACGTAGGTCAGTTGGGGGCAGGTGAGAGATAAAATCCCCAACAACCCGTCGTTGATGGGTGGCTAATCCTGCCAACACTACTACAAAAGGGGGCAAAGACGACACATTTTTTTTGGACTTACCACGACACTTTTGATAAGTGTCGTTGTAGTGACCATAATACGACACTTTTCTAAAAAGTGCCGTGAATAGTAATAAGTTTACGACACTTTTGCAAAAGTGTAGTGAATACAAGGTTTATAACGACACTTGTGTAAAAGTGTCGTGAAGACAAGGTTTATTACGACACTTTTACACAAATGTTGTGAATACAATGTTAATAACGATACTCATAAAAGTGTCGTGAAGACAAGGTTTATATCAACACTTATAAAATTGTCGTACAAATTAATGTATTTGGCGTCATTTTTTATTAACCCCATGCGACACCGTTTCCCTTGTGGCTGATTACTCCCCCCCTATTATTTTTTTTTCACTCCCGCCCCACTCATTCATCACTCACGCCCTCTCTCTCTTTCTCTTTAGCTAGCTAGCTCTAGCTTTTATGTTCGCGAAAAAGCAAAACGTACCCGCCTAGCTAATTAACCCCTCAATTAATCACCCATTAATAATTCATTAGCTAGCTTTCTCTCTTTGCATTAATTCCTTCACTCACGCCCACGTACCCTCTCTTTCTATGCGTTCGCAAATGGGAGAAACCCTAACCCTCAATCAGAGTGATCCAACGATCAGTTGATTTTAATTATCCATTATAGCAAAAACTGCTACCGGTGGAAAGGAATTGGCCGTTAGCAATAATAACTTGTTACCGGCGACAAGGAATTGGCAGTCAACAATAATAATCCTTTCCCGGCACCAAATAATTGGTTGTGGGCAATAACATTCTTTTACCGGTGCATAACGGAGAATGGCGTCGGTAATACCTTACGCAAAATTGCGTAATTAGTTAACATGACCTCTATGCATGAAAGATTTTGAAAAACCGACCGTTGGATTAGATGAAGTACTCATTAGTTTCATGTTCGCCAAAAATCATAATGATCCAACGATTGGTTTTTGAAAAAATAAATTTGGAAAAACTGATAATATTTTAAAGAACAAAAAAATTCACAAATTCTCATTATAGCATGTTTACCAAATGGTTCGAACATTGAACTTTGTGTAAAAATGTTTTAGCTATTGCATAATACTACTAATCCAAACTTTTGTTAGTGTTAAGTATTAAAAAAATTAAAATTTAAAGTATCTTAGTTTTCTATACTTATATTAAACATAAATATATTTAAAACAATACATTTATAAAATTAAACGCTCTAAGTTGGTTTGTAAAATCTAATGTGAGAGTTGTATTTTGAGAAACTCACCGTTGGATTAAATGTTCATCTCATACATATCATGTCTACAAAATATCAAGTCGATTGGAGATTAATAGTTAGTTCATCAATAGTTGTGAAAAATTGTAATTTTCTATTGACTAGAATGGATCGAATGACTAATAGTGTCGTGAGCATGAATAACGACACTTTTTGAGTGTCATGAATGAGGGTTTTCGTAGTAAACTAACCCACACACCTTAATAACCGATGGGTTGGTTAAATATATGGGTAGATTTCAACCATGGGTTGGGAGGGTCAAGCCATACTTTTTTTTTTTATAAACACTTAAAGTCCCTAAAACCATTTTAATAAGCAAAAACACCTCAAATTCTTATCTAATAATGCAATATTGTGTTCTTTAATGATTAAACTATAATCCAAACAATTCTTCCAACACTAATAAACAAAACAAATTACTATACAACAATAAAATGTACAATAAAATGTAAAAACTAGATATATAATAAGAAATATTCTTTGTTATTCAAAAATCTTACAAACTAGCATATGATCTCACATTCAAAATTGCAAGCATATCCAACAAAATAAGTGCATCTTCAAATTATCACAATAAAGATCTCTAAAGAAAATGAATTAAATAGTAGGGGTTGTCGATTGTGTAATGAAAATGAAATGAGAAGGAAACTTTAGGAATTTTGGGTTTGTATTTTCTAAGTTTAAATTGTTAATGAAATTTATTTATATAAATATATTATTTATTTATATATAACTAGTTGGAGGGTAGGGTCAGGTTTAAGACAGGTTATCACCTCTGCACCCTCCAACCGAACCAATCTGCAAAAATTAAAATCATCAAATTCATCCAACCCAACCCGCCCAACCGCTGTAACTACGGGTTGCGGGTGGGGTATGGTCCAGCGAGTCCAGCGTGTTTTTGCACAACCCTATGTTCAGTGTTATGATATTATATATATACATTATTGTCTTGAGATGTGTGATTTATGTAGAGTTAATTTTTCATTATATGTAGAGTTAAGTTTTCACTATACCTTGTTAAAATATAGTTTTATGCTATTATTCGAGGCAATGCACATGTATGACACTTACTTTTATACATTGATGACTAATGTTTAGGAAGGCATGCATGGTCCACCATCTATCAAATAATTTCATGTGCAACGACGTGTGCATTAATTAGCAATAATAAAAGGAAATAAATGCCAATTCCATTAATGGGATAAGAAGGAATTAGGAATCCCACATCAGTAATGTATCAAAAGATGTGGGTGTGAGGCAGCTTATAAAGCAACATTAGGTTAGAAGGGAGTAAAGCCATAGTAAATGAATCTCACATTGATAAAGTATCAAAAGAGTTGGAGGATGTGGTGGCCTATAAATTAATTTTAACCGATACAGTTAACTTGTTTTTTTTTTTTTTTTTCCTTTTCAAAATTTACTTTTTCTAGCTAGTTTTAGTGCAGTAAGAGTTTCTTTATATAAGAAAATAAATTATTCACTAATTTGAAATAGTAATGCATACATAGATATAATTGATATAATTAAATTTAAATTATGTGACATTATTTTAGAGATTTTATTTCCAAAAATAATAAACTAATTTTTGAAAACTATTTAGAATTTGTTTTTGCTTATTTTGAAATTTGATTTTGAATTTTAAAATTCAAATTCTTCAAGATTGTGAGAGTCAAAAATTGAAGAAAGCGTAGTGTATATTCATTATTGTCAGTCATTACAACAAATATACAGCACAACTCTTAAAGACTACCATAAATTTTGACCGCATGACATCTAAAGTAAAGAAATTATTGACCAAATAGGCAAATATAACATAAAAATAAGAAAGAAGATAAGTTTGATAAATAAGTTTACTTATGATCATTATAATTGGTCAGGGTTGCAGGCATTACTCAAATTAAATACAGATGCCACATCCTACCAATTCGTATCTCTAAATATTCTTTTTTATAAAGACTTGTCCAAATGCAAAGTGGTACATGGTGTTCTTAGAAAGGGATAAATCACTATTTAGGTGCCTCTGGTACCACTTAAGGATGGACACTATTCTATAATTTATTTTAACTTGCATCCATTTGGAGACCGATTTGTTATTGTCTCTCTACATGTTTTGGAGGAGTGAATAATATGATTATCAGGGCCAGCCTTGAGGTTTTGGGAGTCCAAAGCAAGGGCCAAAAATGGGACCCTACTATATATAGATCGCATTTTTTTTTAACCATGCATCATGAAAAAAATTCAAAAGATTATTGATTAATTTTTTTCATAAATTTTCGTAGAAACCAAACATAGCTATGAAAGGAAAAAAAAAAATAAGAAAAATGGGAAACAGTTGAAGAAACTTTTTTTGAATTTTTTTACAATTATAATTTTTTCCTTTATTCGATGCTATTTGATATCAACATAGCAGGCCTAAAGCCCTAAAATTAAAATCATAAATCAAAAGTTAAATCTCACAATAAGTCAATAACAATAAGTAAATTTATACTATCATACATAGCGAATCTAAAGGCTCAAAATAAAAACCCTAAATCAAAGAGGCCCATGAGGGAGAGAGAGAGGGGGGGTTATTTTAAATGTCAATAATGTCATAAAAGACCTACCTATGAGGGAAACATGAGAGGGCCAAAAAATTTTCAATGTAGTGGAGTGGATTAAACAATTAGGGGCCTTAATAAAAGACAAAAAATGGGGGCCTAAGGTATAGGCCTATTTTGCCTATGCTTAAGGCTGGGCCTAACGATTATCTTCATCGAGTGCTTTTGGAAAACTACCCCTCTTCTGATTGATTTTAATCCAGTCGAGATATCTTTTTGTTATAGGAAGCCGAATAGGGTTGTTGATTGTCTTGCAACTTAAACTTGTAAAAATTTAAATATTATGCATTTAGATTCAACCTTACAAGTTTTGTACTATAGTAACATATATAGTTGGATCTATCCCTCACGGGGTGAATGTTAACCTCATAGATAAGTTGTCTTTTATTTTGGAGTAATATATATTGGCATGTTTATGTTAAAGAAAAAAAGGGCATTATTGGAATGTTTTGTTTTCTTTTTTGAACAATAAAATTTGAACTTATACCCAAAGGGGGGAAAAAACACAATCCCTAGAACCACCCTATGAGGTCCCTATCCCTTTCAAAAGATGTATATATAATTCAATATTAGAGTATGAGAGCCTTTACTTTCACTAATATTTTGTTATGTCTACTAAATCCTCAACCAAGTTGTTATTTTTCTCTCCTTTTTTTGCATTGATAATTCCCACATCTTTTTATGTGAGTCCAATCACATCAAAGAAATATAAAAAAATTCAAGGGTTAGTATTCTACTCTACACATCGGACTATTATGCTCCATCATCAGAAGAGGGAGACTCATTTTCCTTTTTATGTGTTTGATACGGTGGATGTGGGATGGATGGAAAAGTGGCTTCCTTCCTTCGTGTTTGTTTGGTATGGAGGAGGAGAGAGTGGATAAAAGACCTAATTTACTATTTTACCCTCACATAATACCAAAATGAAGGAATAAATTTTTGTAAAACATTGAGGGTAGTATAGTCCATTTACCCATAAAGCATCCAATCCCTCCATTCATCCGCCCACTTTTGGATTGCAAAAAGGTGAAATACCCCCTTTTCTTCCCCCCATTCTTCCGTCCTCTCTCCCCTTTCTTCCATACCAAACAAAACCCCAAACCCCAATCCTTTCACTTTTCCCTCCTCCCCATTCCATCCTCCCACTCTCCCCTCAAAACAATCCGAGCATTAGTAACACTGTAAGAGTGTTGTCATTAATCGCATGAAATGTTTCAAGAAAAAAGAATGGTATCAACAATTTTTATAGTCACTCGTCTAACGCAACATTCTAATTTCAATTCATTCATATATGTTATCAACAATTTTTTTTAATTTCTCTACATGCTTACTAATAAGCATGAATGAACTTTTTTATTATTTGTCAACAGAGGGGTATTCCAATTTTCGGTTAGACTAGTTCCCTTCAGTCCCATCCCAAACACCCACACTAAATGGTAGAAGCTAGAAATTCTTGGGAGCATAACTCAATTTATAGTTGTTTTATTAAGATATACTAAAATTTTTATTTCTTATTTTATTTGATTCATCCATAATTTTTTTTTTTTCATTTTTTCTAATGTTATTAAAATTTAATATATTTATTTGTGAGTTTAAAGTTAGTGGTTGTTAACACCATTTATGTAAATAATTTTGTAAAATTAGTTTTACATGTAATTTTTTATATTATTTTGTTGGTTCAGTAGAATGAAAGACCTTCTTGTAATTTAAATTTCATCAATATTATTTTATTATAGCCAAGAAATTTTTCTAATTGATTTGATATTCGAAAACCATAAAGTTAAAAGGCAAAAAATGAAAAATAAATAAAGTGAGGACATAAACAAAGGTATAAAAATAGGACTTGAGGGCAATATTGTAATTCTATA
>JAESVK010000912.1:4120164-4130946 GCA_017140935.1 Hamamelis virginiana | reverse complement strand
TATATATATATATATATATATATATATATATATATAAAGATTCTACCACACGGCCGACTATGTGGCATATATATCCGGCCAGCAAATTTGATCCGTTAAATCAAGCTTACGGTTAAGATTGGTCTAGGGTTCGCATGCGGTCCAAAGCAGCTTTGCAGACTTTGCAAACAAGCATTGAATGGTCTTTTTTTTTTCTCTCTCCCTTATTCTCTTTCTCTCTCCTCTCCCTTCTCTATAGCGAACAAAACGCACTCCTTCTCTTTCACCGGATTGAACCCCCTCGCCGGATTGAGCGTTGCTGCCGTTCTTCTATTAATTAGCTGTTTATGCCAGTATATTTTTAACCTTAATTTATAAGGACAGATTATTAGATTGAACCGATAATATGATAATTTCAAATGCATGTAGCATGGATTTGTGTACTGCGATAACCACAAGTCCCCTAGATACTATGATGGGCGCTACTGGAAAATGCGGAACCTCCCCATGATTCATCAAAAGTCTTAAAGGAGCTGGAGGAGTGCAAGAAGGCTTACCCCAATGTATTTGTTCGGTTTATTGGACTCGACAACAAGCGACTGTTAGAGATATGCCCTAAAAACCAATCCTAAAGGACAAATCAATTTCATATTATATTAATTTGAAAGTACAACTTATCATGTATATTTAAATATATATATGATAAGGTCCATGAATAAATGATAAGAGAAATATGTATCTCAAGTTGATGAGATATGGAGACTCATATTTCTCATACACATTTATTCTAAATAAGTTCCTGCTCATAGGTTTATTAAAATGGACATTTAATAAACCATCAAGAGTAGCACAGATTTAAACTAGCTCCAATGGGACGATAGGTAGTCTTTCCTATCGGTGTAGTGACAATATAGTTAATCTGTGGGTGCATATTAGAGAATATGTACACTGAACATGATTTGCAAGGAATAAGAACCTCAATGTTCATAGGATATTTTATCCACTTGAAGAATTAGAGACATTCTCCGAATAAAATTATGGCATTAATTGAGCATTTTAAATAATTACATTCATAGTTAATTTTTTGGAATTAACATAAAAATTGGGTTTCTTTGTAAATCTTAGAAATTTTTCTTCTTTTTTTGGTTTGAAAACAGATTTTACAGAATATAGGGGACGAAAAATTTGTTTAGAAAATAAAATAGTACATAAAATTTGTTTAAAAATGTGCATGTTTTCAAAATTTGTTTTTTGAAATTAATTCTCTAAACTAGTCATGAGTGACGTCTAGCAATGTGTCATGACATGCCCTAGGTGTGGGTGAATATACCTGTATAAATGAACCCTTTGTGTAATAGATAATCCTTCACCAAAAAATTTCATGATTAAGTTAGTTGGGTATGGATTCATGTCAAACCTTTACTTAATCATGTGTTACCTATCCACCAAAATATAAACTCAATTAGGTTAACCTTTGAAAACACATTTTCTTGGTTACCTTCTGCTTTAGCCAAAGACTTTATTGAGTTATTATTTGTTAATGAACCATGACATTCTCCCTTTGATATTAAAGGTGGTGATCCCCTATTGCACACTCACCTATCTTCATGTACGACTTACTAAAGTCAATGAGTACCGATTACATCCTCTTGATCAAGGGTGTACAAGATACTGTCAAACTCTAGGAATTCATACATAAGATAACCAGTAGTGTCTCAGGTATGAGGATTACAATTGTGACTATACACATGAGCAGCTTTGGACATTCAAATACATTTCCATAAGCTATACTCATATTGGTCACGTTCAGTGTACTTGTTCTCCAACAAGCACCCACAAGTTTACTATAGTGTCTCTACACTGATGGTATGAGACTCACCATTCTCCATAGGAGATAGTATAACATGTGCTAATCTTAACGGTTTATTATCGTCCAAATAAATAAACCTATGATCAGGAACATATCTAGAATATATGTACTTGAGATACAATTCTCTATCATGCTATCCAATGACATTATCATGAACAATTATTAATAACACAAGTTTACATGATAATAAAAGCCATTTCATAGATGAATAAAGTTTCATACATGAATATAAATGAAATATAAGTTCCCTAAATACAATATAACAATTGGTTTAGGGCATACTTCTAACAATCTCCCACTTGCACTAAACCCAATTAGTGATGTATCTCATACCCATCTTCTCAAGATGTTGCTCCAATGTCTTCAGGATAAAAACCTTCGTAAGTGGGTCTGCGGTGTTATCCTCAGATACTACTCTCTGCATAATGATATCTCCTCTTTCAATGATTTCTTAAATAATGTGGAAGCGTCGTTCTATATGCTTAGATTTCTGAAGAGACCTTGGTTCCTTGGCCTAAGCAATGGCCCCATTGTTGTGACAATACAAAGGTAAAGGTGACTCAATGGATGAAACCACTTCGAGTTCTGAAATGAACTTATTGATCCAAACAGCTTCCTTGGCAGCTTCAGAGGCGGCTACATACTCATCTTCTATAATGGAATCCGCTGTAATAGGTTGCTTACAGCTCTTCCAACTAAACACTCCACCATTTAAGGTGAACAAATATCCTGAGGTGGACTTTCTATCATCAATGTCTGATTGAAAGTCCGAGTCAGTAAAACCATCAACTTTTAGCTCATCTCCTCCTTAGACAAGAATCAAGTCCTTAGTCCTTCTCAAGTACTTAAGGATGCTCTTGATTGCCCGCCAGTGCAGCTCACCCAGGTTAGACTGATATATGCTGACAACACTTACAGCATGACTGATATCAGGTCTAGTACACAGCATAGCATACATAAGGCTCCCTATAGCTGATGCATAAGGGACCTTACTCATATACTCCCTCTCCTGATCTGTCTTGGGAGACATATCCTTGGAGAGATGAATTCCATGTCTAAAGGGAAGCAAACCCCTTTTGGAACTCTCCATACTGAACCTTTTTAGTATTTTATCTATGTACATGGATTGTAAGAGACCAAGAAACCTCTTAGATCTATCTCTATAGATTTTTATACCCAGTATATAGGTTGCTTCTCCCAAATATTTCATGGAGAAGTTATTAGAAAGCCAAAGTTTTACAGATGAGATCATCCCTGTATCACTCCCAATGATAAGGATATCGTCCACATATAAGACAAGGAAAGTGACTGCACTCCCACTAACCTTCTTGTACACACATGGTTCATCCATATTTTGAATAAAGCCAAACGATTTGATCGCTTAGTTTAATCGGATGTTCCAACCTCGAGAAGTTTGCTTTAGTCCATAAATGGACTGCTGTAGCTTGCACACCTTGTGGTCCTCACCATTGGATATAAAGCCCTTAGGTTGTTCCATATAAAGATCTTCCTCAATGTTTCCATTTAGGAAGGCAGTTTTTACATCCATTTGACATATCTCATAGTCATAGTGTGCAGCTATAGCCAACAAAATCCTAATAGATTTTAGCACAGCCACTGGCGAAAAGGTATCCTCATAATCAACACCTTACTTCTTATTATACCATTTTGCCACTAGCCTAGCTTTGTAGGTCTCTACCTTTCCATCCGAGCCTATCTTCCTTTTATAAATCCATTTACAACCTATAGGTACTATACCTTCAGGTGGATTCACTAAAGTCCAGACTTCGTTGGAATACATTAAATTCATTTCATATTTCATGGCCTCTTGTCATCTTCTCTAGTCGATGTCCAACATTGCTCCTTTGTAAGTGGTATGATCATCTGGATATTCCTTGTCACCAAGTAACAATTCCTCACTGAAATCATGGAGATACCCATGTCTCATTGGAGGAGCAGATATTCGACTAGATCTACGAAGTAGTGGTGTAACAATAGGTACTGCCTCAACAGGGGCAGGTGTGGTATCAGTGTTGGTCTGCATACTCTCGGATAATTCCTCGAGATCTATCACTTGACCTTTGTCTCCTTCTTGTATGAAATCTCTTTCAAGAAATATAGCAAACTTACTAACAAAGACTTTCTCTTCGCTAGTGTGATAGAAGTAGTATCCCAAAGACTCTTTTGGGTACCCTACAAACCTACACTTCTTTGACCTAGCTTCCAGTTTTGTTGCATTTTGGCTCTTAACATATGCAACACAATCCCAAACCCTTAGATGTTTTAGGCTTAGTTTCTTCCCATACCATATCTCATAGGGTGTCTTAGGGACAGATTTGGAATGAACCTGTTCAATAAATAAGCAGTTGTCTCTAATGCATATCCCCAAAAGGATATTGGCATATCAGTGTAACTCCGCATCGATCATACCATGTCCATCAGAGTACGATTTCTCCTTTCAGATACACCATTCAGCTGAGGTGTTCCAGGAGGAGTCCACTGTGATAATATGCCAGCCTCAGTAAGATGATCCAAAGACTTAGTGGTTAAGTATTCTCCTCCTCAATTTGATCGAAGAGCTTTAATACTTTTGCCAGTTTGTTTCTTCATTTCAGCTCTGTATTCTTTGAACTTTTCAAAGGATTCAGACTTGTGTTTCATAAGATACACTATACCTTATCGTGAGTGATTATCGGTAAAGGTAATGAAATAGGTGAAACCACATCTGGAAATCTTATTCAATGGTCCACATACATCAAAATGTATTAACCCTAGTATGTCTCATGCCCTCTCACTGTGACCAATAAAGGGCAATTCGGTCATCTTACCCATTTGACAAGGTTTACAAGTAGGTAAGGGTACAAGTACGTATGAGCCCAGTTGCCCATCATTACCTAACTTGTTAATCATTTCCTCACTAATATGACCTAATCTCAAATGCCATACATAGGTTGAGTCTTTCTCATCTCGAGGTCTTATATGCTTTTTAGCATCATATCTATTCTACAAGCAGTTTACACTACCATCCATGTTTAAGAAATATAAACCATTTAGATATATGCCAGAACCATCAAATTTATTCCCAATAGACATAGTGCAACTATCCCTATTGAAAACAAATTCATAGCCAAAACAAGTTAAGGATGAAACCGAAACAATGTTCTTGACTATTCCTTGCATAAACAAACAGTTCTCTGATTTCATAACATGTTCGGATGGCAGGTTTAAGTCACAAGTCCCAACAGCTAATGCAACAACAATTGCTCCATTTCCCACTCGAAGGGTAACTTGATCTCGACTTAATTTTCTGCTTTCTCTAAGTTCTCTAATATTGTTACATATATGAGAACTTGTCCCGGTATCTAATACCCAAGAGGAAGCATCGCTTAGTTATAGATAATATCCTGAATTTGGAATGCTTCCTAATTCTTCAAGCCTCTTATTATTACAAAGTTCAGTCAAACAGTAGTCATGATCATTTTCAGATATTTGTTTAAGTAAAGCCATTACGATATCTACAAAAATAAGTAACAGATAATTAATATATTTCATTTAAAACCATAAAAACTTGGTCTTTAGTTTTATGGTGTCTCCCATTATTTTATCAAATCTCATACACCCTCTATAGGATTCGAGAATTCAGCATAGAATTCTTAATGGGGATTGGGGTCCCATTTGAACTAGTGGACCTCACATAATAGGTTCTTAGACCACTATTCCAAAAGGGTGGATAACTTTTTACCCAATACTTCTCAAGCAAATTCTAACCTTCCTTTAGCCTCTAAATTGCAGTATCCTCACATAATAAGTTATTGGATAGTGCTCTTTAGTTAAATCACACCTATCATTCACATGAGTATGGTCAATTGAATGTTGCATCCCTCACATAATAGGTTCTCAGAATGCACCATTATCGCACCTCATGATATCGAATATGTAACAAGCTAGTATGAACCCTCAGAATGAATGTGTTCCCGCATATCTGCAGCAAAACACATCCACCATAAGAATTCACCTATCTTGTAATGGTAGGAGGCTAGGATAAAGCACTCGTATGCCTCTTCCTTACAATTTAATATTGAAAACGAGGGGTTTTTAGGTCTCATCAGATTAAACATACATCGCATGTATTCATATATCACATATATATATTTATTAACCATTTTTTATTATTAGTACATTAATGATACTCCCACTATCCATGAAGGAAGGTGACACTATCATTAAAGACATATAATAATATGGTTAATGGGCCCCCTAAAACATACATCTAGCATATATATGGGCCTTATGGAAAGTTAATGGACTTTTAAGGTTGGGCCCAACTAGAGCCATTAGTTAAGCCCTAGGTCTAATGTGGGTTTTGTGATCGCAATTTTAACCTGTAACTATTACATAAAAGAAATGAACTTCTCAAGGTCTTCTCTTTGTCCTCCCACTGCTCCATGCATCCTCGGGTCCACCACATACCTTCTCAATCTTCAATGTACATTTACAATAAACAAAGAAAGGGTATAAAAGAATAGGGGAATACATTTGGGAGAAAGGGGAGAAGGCATGCAAGCCTTAATTAAAATTACATCACTAATAATTTAACAACTTAAATTACAACCCATAATAGAAAACACATCTCATTTGGCCAATCACATCTCATTTTAATTGGTTTTTTAAGTCCATAACTTTCCATTTATTATACAATCTAATTGCATAAAATAAAGCAATAAAGGAACAAGTAATAAATGGCTATGGCATATATTTAAAATTAAAGTAACACTTTACTTTTAGTGTTTTCTCAAAACACGTACCAAGAATCTGCCTCATTTAAAACACCTTTTAAAATGTAAGAATGCTTCAATTCACTAGGATTTTCAGTGTTCTTTCACATGGTACGGGTCTCGTTAAGTGATTCCAACATTTTATATCACTTTAAAGCGTTTTGCCACTGTAACTCAAAACTTGGACAGATTTGATCAATCACAAAAAGCTTATTACGGCTATTATAGGTCAAAATAAATCATGGGAACTCTTCCTACATTTAGTTAAGACCTAATATTAGTGAAGTTGATAAGGGGCTTGTTGTAAAAATCATTAAAAACTATTTTTAAACAATTTACAACTTAGTATTAGTTGCTGCCCAGAAAATACAGCAACCTGTTTTGAGTTTATAAAATTTATAAATCAATACAAAACATTATATTATGATGTACTTGAAAGCATATTCGAAAAATCATGGAATCGCAACGAAAGACAAAATAAAATTTTACAAAACATGATTCCATCTTCAAATATACAAACATGAATCGAACAAGCATAGGGGCATGAGATAATTATAAACAAGCATACATATTTATTAAACATAAATATTACTTACTTGATTATCCTTTCGATTTGCGATGAACGAACTCGAACTTCAAACGTATGAAGTCTCCAACGGTTTCCACACGGGCGTAAAATTTCTCGAACCTTCTTAACCTTCACAACTCTTGAGAGAGGAGCAAGCTTGGAGAGGGAGAGAGGAGAGTCACGGTTGGAGAGAGAGAAAGCCCTAGGATGAGTGATTCACCTGTGCCTAGGGTTTCCCTCTCTTTCTTTTATAGACTCTCTCTTATGGAGTGTTTGGTTACTAGTGCTAGCATGACCATCCATCCATTTTTAGAATAATACTATCCTTGGTTATGTTTTGACCCTAACCTCATTAAGGTCAAATACATTTCAATTAATGTGTTCTCCTCCCACAAGTTCAAGAAACTCACTTACACCCTGTTGTGTGTGACCCTTTGGGTTCACCCCAACCTAGCAGTGACTAGGGACATCTACATGTCTTCTAAAAATAGAAACTTTCTATTTTAAGTTTTAATTGAAACTATTCTAATTATGTCGTCATTGATAACACTTATCAATAGGCTTTCACTGGTCATGAGTGACGTCTAGCAATGTGTCATGACATGCCCTAGGTTTGGGTGAATAGTAGAACTATGTGAACCCTTCTTGTTACTTAATCCTTCATCCCCTAATGTCATAGTTAAGATATTCAGGGTATGGATATAAGTCAAAACCCTATCTTAACTTTCTTGTCTTATGTTCTTCAAAATGTAATCTCAACCAGATGAACCTTATGAAACACTTTCATAGTTTACCTATCACTCTGGCCAAAGATTCACATTGAGATTTATCTTTGAGAACTGACCCTGACATTCTCTCTCTTATCAATGAGAGTAATGATTCCTTATTGACCGCTCATATGTCTTAATGCAAGACTTATTAGAGCCAATGAGTGCCGACTACAACCTTAGGTTAAGGCTATATAAGACACTATCAAACCCTAACAATTCAGGCATAAAACATCTATGGTGTCTCAAGTCTTAGGATTACCAAGTAAATGGACGTAACATAAAAATATTCCTTTGACTTAATCTCCATAGGAATATTCTAGCAGATCAAGTTCAGTGTACATGTTCTCTAACATGCACCCACAGATTAACCTAAGTGTCACTACACTGATAGGAAAGACTACCTATCCTCCCAATTGAGTTAGTTTAAATCTGTGTTACTCTTGTCGGTTTAATAAATGTCCTCTTTAATAAACCTATGAATAGGAACCTTTTTAGAATAAATGTGTATAAGAAATATGAGTCTCCATATCCCAACAACTTGAGATACATATTTCTTTTATCATTTATTCATGGACATTATCGTATATATAATTGAATATATAAACAACAAGTAATACCTTCTTATTCTAATATGAAATAGATATGCTCTTTAGGATTGGTTTTAGGGCATATCTCTAACAGTACTAACCCTTAGAACATTATAATATGTCAATGTGGATGACCCTCATGCAATTTAATCGAATTAAAAAGTTAAAACAACACTTGTTTAAACCTAAAACCCTAAAATGGAAATTTAGGGTTTCCAAAACCCAACTTCACATTCATTCTATTTTCTTCACACTTTTGATTTACAAAGCTTTCAAAAAAAATTATAATTGAGAAAAACATGTAATAACCATTTGTGAAGAGGTAAGAATAAAATCAAGGGCCACAAGTGGCCATGACACACTTAGGGTTACAAACCCTAGTGTGGCTGTGATTCTCCAAGAAGGTTAGGGTTTTTGGGTTTCCAAATTTGATCATTTAAAGATTCAAGAATCACAAATAATCAAATCAAGTATTAGGGTTTCTCAAATCCTAATCAAGTCATCCAAGATTTAGGGTTTCCAATTTTAAAAGATTCAAATCCATACAATCTTGAAAATTCAAGAAAGTGATGAATATTGAAACTTTTCAAAATAGGAAACTAACCTAAATTTATATAGAGTTTCTTAAAATTCTATATGCAGCCACCATACATTAATTAATCCAATTAATCAATATATAAATCAACTTAAAATGAAAAGAAAGAACACTAATCACATTAGGGTTTCAAGATTCATAAAAAATCAAAGTTAGGGTTTCAAAAACCATTCTTTTCTCCATCATCATGCCGCCACTTTAGGGTTTCTCAAAACCCTTACTAGCTGCAACTTGCTAGGGTTACAAACCCTAGTGGCCGTAAGTTTCAAGGGGGGAAAACCCCATGTTGCCGAGACTTGTATGGGTGCTGTTAGCCCTATGGCTTCAATCAAATATTGGTAAATAATTTATCCTACATTGTTGTATGATTTTGATGATAACAAACATTGTATTATGATTATGCATTTGAATACATTGTTACCTTATTGAACATTATGATTTATGTTAAACCTTTTTATGGACTTTTGGCTATGTCTATTGAATGGATATATTGGCTAACTATGTTGAACATTTGATTATCCTATGTTTCTTGCATATTCTTCATATTATATTCATGCTTATAAAAAATAGGATTTAAGCCTTCAAAGATGAACATTCAACATTGCTTGAAGCAACCATGAAGTTCATGCACTCCAAGTGTGGCCCCATGTGAATATGGATAGTCATATATTCACTAAGAACTATAAAGAGAACCATTCAAAGATGAAGTCTTGCTCAAGCCATTCTTAAGCCAATCAAGCCAATCATGAAGCCTAGCACAAGCCAAGCTCAAGACTTGAAGAACCTTTATGAAAACTTTAAGTTCTTTCTTGTGTAAGTGTTTAGGACTTATTTGTACATCTCTCAATTAGGATTGAACTACATTTGCTCATTTTAGAATGACTTAAAAACCATAGGTTTTAACTTTGGAAAATCTCATTTTTGGTCAAAAGTTATTTTAAACTCATAGTGAACTATATGGACCCAAAAGACAAAATGTTTTTATACTTATTATTTTGGCTTAAACATCTTTTGGAAAACATTTTAATCTAGCCAAGACTTAGTGCAAACAAGTGTTTTTAATGAGCAAATGTTGGAACTTTTGAAAAAAGGCTATTTTTGAGTTTTAACACTCAAAACAATCGATTGTTTATTCAAGATAGTCGACTGTCTGAGTGAAACAGTCGACTGTTTGGTCGGCTGTTTGAGACAGAAGGCTTGTTTTTCGAAAACAAATCCCTAGTCGACAAATACCCTTTGTCTAGTCGACTAACCGAGCCCTGAACTCAATAACAGCTAGTTTTTGATAAACCTAAACGTCTCTATTTTGCTTTCAAACGACCATTACTTTTGAGGGATCTATATATACTCATTTTGTGAGTCTTAAACAAGCTAATGATCATACACAAACTCAAGCCTATCTAGTATTCATCATTCTTGTGTGATTTAATCACTTTGAATCATCATTCTCTCTTGAGCTCATTATTAGGTCTTAATCTTTGAGAGATATTAGTGAGAGCTTCATTATTGTACACCATCTACTCCTTGAGGAGTCTTTTCTACTGTACACTAATTGTTTTGCAATCATGCACTTCCAATGGTGATAAAGCTGTTCAATTACTTAGTTTTTGATATATATATATAAGTAGCTTATATTTA
>JAESVK010000912.1:4098472-4109024 GCA_017140935.1 Hamamelis virginiana | reverse complement strand
AAACAAATGTTTTATTATTATTATTATTATTATTATTATTAAATTCAAAAGTTAAAACAAGACGAAATGGGTTATCATCTGAAGACTAACAAATGGGCGCTGTTTGGCGTTTTGTTGTACTGTATATATTTATATTTTAAAAATTTCGAAGTTGTTTGATTTGATGAATTTGGGTGTTGCAATTGTAGGTGAATTTTATATTTCTGTATTGGGAGTTAAAATCATTACAGGACTTGGAAATTATATTTGGGTTTGAGAGCCAATAGGAGTTTCTAAACTAAACCCCATATTCTTTGTTTAGAACCTTGAAATAATTTACAAAATTGTTGAGTTGAAAGAAGTCTTTGAAATTCAATCCTTTGCACAGACAACAAACACACTCTTGCGATTGGTAAGTCTATTGGTCAGCCAAAAGTTCACTATTGCTTTTCTGCATTTGTCCTTTACATGGTTGCATAATATTTTGGATTCCCGAAATATTCAATACTTCTTCGAAGTTCCCAGAGTTAATATAAAGCATAGTATACCTCTTTGCTATCAGAAACTTCTTTTGTCCGACCGACTGAAGTGATTCTTCAAGACGAGAATAATCATTCCAAAGAATAATTTAGGGTATGCTGCATATTGCTCTATCATGCTATCAGTTGCCTCATAGTGGTAATAGCAATACATGTTGTTTGATATATTATATTAAGGTGTTTGCACATTAATGCAGAAAACCTGTTTTAGAGGCATAATTTGTTTCATAATTTGTGTATTGAGATATTGATCCAAATTACGTTCACCATGTGATACAAAATGTATTGGGCAGTATTTTGGTCTCAGAAATGGTTTTACACTTTTAGCTATCCTTTGACTTGAACATTTGATGATCATTTGGTGCATTGATGCATTTCTTTGATTTATTACAAATAATGTTTCTATATCTTGTATGGGTCAATTGAGCAATCCAGAAATATGGTTGGATAATCAGGTTAATTTGAAGGCAGTATTCTTTCATTATATTTCATCCTTTTTTGGTTTACCTGTCCTTTTGTTGACATTGCAAATTGACTTACTGAGTTTGCTACGACGATCAGATTTTTAAAACTACATAGGTTTCGTATAAAATGTTTTTTTTTTTTTTTTGTCCCTTAAAGAAACATTCTTGCAACATTAATGATTACTTGCAGGAATGATTTATATTGATGGCTAACAGTTTGAATTTTCAGTAAAATATTGCTTTTGAGGTTTGATAGGGTGTATGGGTGCTGGAGAGGGTTGAATTCTATATTCTAAGGATGCTAGTACATCTTTGCTTAGTTTCTGTTTAAAGACTTGGATTATTTTCTAAGTGCAGCAGTACCCTAGTGTCTCCTAAAAAATTACATCCAATGCGATCATAGAGTCCTAAATTATCAAAGTTCTGATCTTGAGGTTAATTTTAGTGAGCTAAGGGGTTTTTATCATTATTTTCCCCTGAAGATTGATTTATTGGGGTTATCTAGGATGTATCAAGCCAGAGGCTGGAGATTTCTGCAGTTACTAATGCTTGGTTTTCATCCCTCAACTCTCCATTGATAGGATACAGGAATGAAGAGGTATTTTAATTTATTCATTTTTTAAATTTTTGTTCAAACAATTGTGGGGCTTTTCTTTAGGCTTATATATTTTCATAATAGACTTTCATATTTATGGCAGGATCGTTAGCTTTATTTAGTTTCTATTTTTTATTCGAGAAAAACCATAGGGATTTTAGTTTCCTTGATTTAAATTAGAAGTTGGAAAGTCCAAGTGGGATTTCTTAATTTTCTGTGTATTGTTATGTCTGTTTTGGGTCCTTTATTTTTATGTGAGACTTCTGTACACAATTCGTCCATGGACTTCTGTACACACTGTTGTGCCCCAGGGGCAGAGGGGAACACCAAAATCACACACACACAAGTGAGACAAGATTTACATGATTTGGCAATTGCCTACGTCCACGGGTTGCTGCGACTTCCACTATAAGAAAGACAAATACAAATTACAATGGAGGAGGAGAATTATCTCTTTCAACTCAACTCACTCTCTCTCTGCTGCACTCTCTGCACTCACAGCTGCACACACTTGCACTCTCTTTCACTGCCCACTCTGCCACACAACACAGCACCTTGCACTGCCACACATCCCATTTTATATCATGGGATGGGAAGGCAAAGTCAGCAACAAGCCCACCGTCAAGCCCACAGGCAAGCCACCAACAAGCAGCTAGCCTACCCAGGTAGCTCGGCTGATATCTTCAGCCCCAAATCTTTAGCTGTACATTTGCAGCTATTTTTGACTTTGTTGCTTGGCCAAATCTGAGCCAGTAACATTTGTTTCCATCCTCAACAAATACTATCCTTTCTTGCTTGTTTGTATTGTTCTGACATTTGTACTTGATACAGAGTCTGATTTTCAATTGTCACAAAGCCCTTGAGTTTAACAACGGTGTACTACCGTGAATGATTATTCACTAGTCAGTCCAATGACCTTCTCACATACCTGATTTGGCTTCCAAATTTGTTTTATCAAGAGTAATTTTGTTGTTGCTTGTACTGTTTATTTGAGTGGTTACATATTGGGCATGAATTATCATGCTTATGCATGCATCACAAAAAATACCAACTTGATACAAAGACAAAGTAGAATGAAAACAATAAAGAAAAAGTCCACTCAAATATAACTATTTAGGGAATAGAATTTATGCGTATGTCTAAACTTTGTCTGCATCTTAAAGCTACTATGGAATCCCACAATAGATTGGGGATGCTAATATGGGTTTTTAATACGTGAATATCGAATGTAGTTTATAATTTAGTACGTTTTTACTGGACTTCCATGTGTAGGGTATGTGTTGCTTGTCCTCTAGCTTTTACATACCCTTTGTCATCTGTGCTGTGAATCATGCTTATGTAATTAACTCTATGGTGGCTTCAATCCCTCGATGCCTCTAGAGCAGGTTTTAATTTCTTAATTCACTAAAACTCATTTGCATCGCCTATTCATAAAATATTGTGAATGGCCACTCCAATTCTTGATATATGACATTTCATATTTTCTGTCCTGTGTAGTTAACTAAGCAGTGTTTGAGCTCCTGAAATAGAAGTTTTTTTTGGCATTTATTCCCTGCAGCAACTATTGTCATCATCATCATCAAGCAGTTCTTGCAATTACATATAAATATATAACTACGAGCCAAATTGTGTACTTCCAGACTTTATTTCAATGTCTCTTGAAATGTAGAAGGGGTATTTTTTGTCCAACAAATTTTGATCTCTACTGGTACCTGCTGGAAATAGCATAAAAAAAAAAATAAAAAAAAAGGAAAAAGGAAAATAAAAGTTAAGAAAAGAAAAGAAAAAAAAAGGGGATAAAAACAATTGCAGAGGATTTCTCCCTCTTTTTGATGGCTTCAATCACATTTTTCCATAGTGACTTAACAAACAATTTTTATTGACTTATTGTTCTTCTAGGGAGTGATCGCTCCGAACAAGGGAGGTTATTCCTTATTTACAATCAAGATTTAAATTTCTAAAAGTACTTGTACAAGTAACCTCAATTCGTTGAAACTATGATTTTCGCACGGATGTTGATCCACAAGGACTAAAGGCTGAGTTATGAGGAACTAAAATGAATTTGATTTTAGTTAAGGAAATAATCTTTGATTTTTGATTGAGTGGTTGTTGTTTAAACTAAAGAATATAAACTAAATGATAAAAGCTTTGGGTTTTCGAATTCACTTAACTCGCGTCAGTCGCATTAATAGGGTTGATTAAGGTTTACGAATATTCATGGTAGTGATGATTCAGACTATAAGAATAAACCATCAATGATAAGCATGCATATATGAATTAAACATGAATCATCCCTTTAAGGAATGGATTGTTAAACGAGAATGCACAATCCATCCAGGTAGGGCATGAACCATCTAGCTTCACATACACATGTTCGATAAGAACCATTGCACAACAAATATAATTGAAATAACAGAAAACAACTATATTGATAGATGAAAAAATTCAAAACTAAATTGCATAAAGGCAATATCCTTAATGTTGTACAATCACCACAAATATACATAAAACCCAAAACCAAACTTATGAACACGGTAGAATGGAGAGAAGCTTCATCTTAAACCCAAGAGAGAAACTTAGCCTTCCATGGTTGGATGAGAGTTGTCATGGTTCTGCAGTCCTTCCATGTGCAAGCCAAGGATCCCTTGAGAATGAGAGAGAAGAGAGAATAGGTCTAGTCTAGGTCTAGCCACCCCCAAACAAACCTAAAAAGAATGAATTTATATTGTACAGACACTTAATTAAAACAAACTCTCCAAAAATTGCATAAAAAGAAAATAAAAATCGTGGGCACGCTTTACAAGGCAATGTCTATTGATAGACATGGAATTGTCTATCGATAGAGGGGATCATATCATTTACATAGCTTCTGTCTATCGATAGACGATAGATAGAGTTTCTATCGATAAACTCAAGTTGGCTCTTTTAACTTCCAATTTGCTTCCAAAAGCCTCCCAAAGCCATCCTAACATCCTTTTGATGATTTTTTCATCCAATTGATTCCACTTTTGGCTTCATCCGAGGGCAAATGCACAGAAACTACCTCGATCATGTTCAAAATGCCATTTTATGGAGAATTTCTGCAAAACACGACAAAATCATTAAGCTCTTGGTTTAAATCTAGTAAGCAACCAAGTTTAAGCATATTCCATCAAAATATAATAAAAAACACTCAAAAAGTGGCATTGATTGCAGAGCAATCAGGGAGGGGAGGAACTTATTGTCTGATTATTTGACCATGATAATTCTCATTGTTGCGTGTATGTATGTCTTAACAGTACAGAATGAGGGAGGTCCAGCTTGGATCACATACTATAAGGTCCCATGGAGTCACTGTTGCAAGAACGCACAGGCATGACTGGCTGATACTGCTGCTTCTTGTGGTGGTTGTGATCATTCTCAATGTTATCCATCCATTTTATCGGTTTGTTGGGAAGGATATGATGACCGATCTCAAATATCCCTTGAAAAGTAATACTGTTCCTGTTTGGGCTGTTCCGGTATGTTTTGTCCTTATTCGAACCTAACCCTAGTTAAATCTAATGTATGATTAATGTCATTGATGAGGACTTTTGTTTTTTTCTCTCCCCCTTTTGGATGATTAGATGTATGCAGTTCTGTTGCCTATAGCTGTTTTCCTCATTGTCTATTTTCGTAGGAGAGATGTATATGATCTTCACCATGCCATACTAGGTGATGAGATCTTTCTACTCCATTTTGTCTATCTTCTCGCTTCGTTTTGTTTTATCTGTGAGAATTCCTCTTGTATGCAATCAGCAGAAGGATACATTTCAAGGTATGTAACTGATGGTCTAAATTTGTTTGCTAGAGCAGGCCTCTTATTCTCTGTTCTTATAACGGCAGTCATTACTGATGCAATAAAAGTAGCAGTTGGTCGACCTCGACCAGATTTCTTCTGGCGTTGTTTTCCTGATGGAAAGGAGGTATAACCTCTAGAACTGCAGTTTATTTATTTTTTTTTATTTTTTTATTTTTGTGTTGTTGCTATTATTAGAATGTTATGTTATTATTTAGTGGATTTCTTACAGTACTTAATATTCAATTGTTTTCAGATTTATGATCAATGGGGAAATGTTATATGTCATGGTAACAAAAGTGACATAAAGGAAGGGCATAAGAGTTTTCCAAGTGGGCATACTTCATGTAATGTCACTATACTTTTTCTGCACTTCTGCGTGGCCAATGAGAGCTTTATGCTATGCTGAACAATAAAATTTTTTTTGTCTATTGAAATAAATGAGTGGATTTCAGTATTAGTATAAATAGAATATAAGTAAGTTTAACACATATACCAAAGCTGTGTTTGCACATCTTTTTGGCTAGACCTGTTATCTTAGACGAGATTGTGGATTCAATGTGCAGGGTCCTTTGCTGGTCTGGGTTTTCTGTCGCTCTACTTATCTGGAAAAATAAAAGTATTTGACAGCAGAGGCCATATTGCAAAACTATGCATCGTTTTTCTTCCTCTAATTGTTGCGTCTCTTGTTGGCATTTCTCGAGTGGATGACTATTGGCACCATTGGCAGGATGTGTTTGCTGGAGCTCTCCTAGGTTTGTGTTTGTGTCATTTAGTCTTAAGTGAGATTACTTGGTGGTTATTTCATGTTTGACTTCACTGACTATAGGAGACGCCTTTTCTGCAGGACTTACTGTGGCTACATTTTGCTATTTGCAGTTTTTCCCACCCCCATATCATGCTGAAGGTAATAAACTTTTCTTCTTATTCTTCCTTTTAAATCAAACGTTAAAGACTTTTTTGGACTTGGGGGAAACTAGATCCTAGAAATGGCCTTTGGAAGAGCCACATTAAAGTTGTGTTTGCAGCAGTACGTGCACTCTGTTGATACAATTTCTGCACTTCTATTTTTTTTTTTGGGATGCATCTTTCCATATAATAGGCTGACGTAATAGTTTTGCTCATCATATGTTGAGCCATTGCTTCAATAATATAGCTTATCAATATTACATTAACATTTTCTTTCGATTGTATGGATGCTTTTTTTTTTTCTCTTCTTATTTTGCTCTCCATTGAATTGAAGGGAGATATTATCATTTGCCTTATTTTTGTTTCCATTGAGGGAGGAAAAGTCTGCTGTTTCAATAGTCTCTTCTTTAGAGCCAATGTAAAGTCTCAATCACTATAGGTCTACATTCCGTTGCATTTGTGTTAGAAATTAGCAGACCATGTTACATGTGGTGCATTAAAACTTTCAGTGTAAAATATTAAAAGCCTTGAGCTAAATCTCAAGGATGTTAGATTTGAATATACCATGTGACAATGGAAAAAGGCCAATTATTTGGAAAACACAATTGTTATTTTGCACTGGTAATCTTTTTCTTTTCCAAAGAGTATACTGCTTTGGAGATAATTACTGATGCCTTCTATACTGAATTTGTTGATTGGGAAACATTAAAAAAATGTAGCTAACTAGAGAATGAGGAATGCCGTTCATAGTTGTTGATTGAAAACTTTGAAGCTCTCATTTTTATTTCTGGAAAAAGTTGAATCTCTATATGAAACTTAGTTGGAGCTTGCAGATGCTCAGCAAAAGAAAAAAAATAAAAAAGGGTAAGTTCGTGAGCGTTTTTGCTTCTTAATCAAAATTTTTTGGAGGAAAATTTTCAATTTTGAGGTGTGTACTCCTTGAGGGGCCTGCCTCTTTTTCTTAATGGCCTGATTGCCTGTCCAAATCATTGAATACAAGGAAATATTTTCTACCTATTTTTATATATGTTAGCAGATGGCATGCACATATTTTGTGAAAATGCGAGAAGATATGTTAGTGTATACTTTGTTATGTTGCTTTAGTATTGCAAAACTGCTAGACTTTATGGCAATAACTGGATAGGATTAGATTGGATGTGATTAGACTTGGAAAAATTACCATCATGTGAGCGACTTGAGAAGATGAACCCTAATAGTAACATATTACAGAATTCTCCAAAATGAAGGGATGCAGTTTCCTTTATGTTTTCTGGGATGCAATTTTTTTTTTTTTTTTGGAAATATGCTACCTATGCATGTTTCCCTCATCCCATATTATGCAAATTATTCTGTAGTATATCATTTCAGCATTGCAATCACAAAATATTGTTAGAAATCATTTTTTTCTGAGAAGAATGCAGATCTGGCCTTCCTTTTAGTAGGCAGCCTGACCCTTAAATGCGTTCTCTTTATGCAAATAAAATATGTACATATAGGTTTTATGGTAAGAAGTAAATAAGAGTTATATAGCTTTAATGTGGTGACCAAAACACTAAATTTTTGTACACAACTACTTATAGTTAGAAGGCAAAAGGGTAAAATGGGGGCTCTAAAGGATGGAAAGGAGCTTGTATCATAAAGCCAGTTATAGAGTTGGAGATTAAGGAAGCTCTGTTCTCTATTGGGGCTTATAAGGTACCTGGCCCAGAATGGCTATCAAGCTTTGTTTTTCCCGGCATTATTGGAGGACTTCTGATATTAGTGCTATGGTTCAAAGGGTCCTTGCCACGGTAGATCTTCCAGAAGGCATTAATGAGACTCTCATTCTTACTTCTCAAAATTCCTAATCCTCATTATTTGAGCCACTTTCATCCCATAAATTTCTGCAATATGGTTTTTAAAGTGGTGTCCCAAACTATTGTGAGCAGGATTTGTCCATTGATGCAGAAGATAGTTTCTCCTATCCATTCTAGTTTTGCACCTAGGAGTCAGACTAGTGATAATATTGTAGTAACTTGGGGAGTTCTGCAGCATTTTAATCGAACAGAAGGGGGTGTTGGCACAATTCATGGAAAATTGATTTGGAAAAGGCTTGCGACAGATTAAGCTAGTATTTTATTGAGGAAATTATAAAGGAATTAGGTTTGTCAATGGTGTGGTTGAAGCTGGTTATGAAGTGTGTGACTACAACAACTATTATCATTAATTAAAATGGGAAGAAAAGTCAATCTTTAAACATGGAAGAGGAGTTAGGCAGGGGGGGTCCTCTATCCCCTTATCTGTCTGTTCTTTGTATTAAAAAATTGGCCCATTTGATTTCAAAGAGGGTGGAAGAAAAGCGATGGGAAGCAGTCAAAGTCTTTCATTATAGGCATTTGATTTCTCATTTACCTTTTGCATATGATTTAATTCTCTTCTGGGACGCTACTGTCCAGCAAGCTCACATACTATGGACTGCACTGATTTTTTCTGGGAGTTGTCTGGTCAGAAGGTGAATCTGGGGAAGTCTAAGATTTTTTGTTCAAAGAATACCCCTCCATCAATAGTGAAAGCTATTGATCAAGCTACAAAAATTCCTATTACATCTAATTTGGGTAAGTTTTTGAGAATTCCATTGCTGCATTTTTGAGTTAAGAACTAAAAAGCATAGACACTTCTCTTCAGATGTCGTGCTGGTGTCAGACACGTATCAGACATGACACTCCTCCAACATGCCTCTAACATGACACCCCTCTCTTCACCTTTTCTTTTTTATCGTTTCTTTTTTGTGAACAATAAAACTACAATTTTCAATAATGATATAAAGGGATGCATTTTGAATGATGTATGTAGTGCTACATGATATGATATAGTTATATGTATAAAATTATATGTTTTATTATTGTCCTGACTGTCGTTTTGTATCCAAGATTTTTGAGGATTTGTTGTGTCGATATGTCCCTGCCTTGTTGTAACTGTGTTGCGTATCCCTGTCTGTGCTCCTTGGGTTAAGAAGGATACTAACAAGGAGATTTTAGATAAAGTTCAGGCCAGGTTAACTGCACGGAAGGCTAAACATCTTTCTTTAGCTGGAAGGGCCACCCTCATTCAAACCGTTTCTAGTACAATTCCAGTATATATGATGCAAACTTCAAAGATGCCTGAAGCAACGTGTAATGCTATTGATAAGATGCATAATAAATTCCTTTGCAAAGCTTGGATCTGAAACGAAAAGGTTCATTTGTTGAAATGGGATAGGGTCTGTTTACCGAAGCAGAAGGGATGTTTGGGGGTTAAAAAAGTTGCATAGAGTTAATTCAGTCATGCTTGCAAAAATGGTGCAGCAAGTACAGACGAAGAGTAATTTTTTGTGGGTGGAGATGCCAAGAAATAGATACTTGGGAGAACAGAGTTTGTTAACTTTGAGGATTAAAGCCAATGCTTGTTATACATGGAGAAGCATTCTTAAAGTTTAGCAGATTTTGTAAATTAGACTTTAATGGAGATTGGGGAATGGAGAATCTCTTTTATAGAAAGATAGTTGTTTGGGAAACAAATCACTTTGCTAGATAGCCATTGGTCGGTTGTATTTGGAGATGTTAAATCTAAAAATGAGGGATTATATAATTGATGGGAATTGGGATTTAAATACTATTTGTGTGGTATTACCTGTGGAGTTCAAAAAATTTGAAGCATTCTAGGGTTGCTGCCTAATTTGAAGGACTGCTTGATCTGGTTTCCTAACTCTTCAGGAAAGTTTACTATGAAATCTGCTTATGGGTTAATGTCAATGGAGGAGGAGCAGACTACAAGTATGGGATGGAGTTATATTTGGAAACTTTAGGTCTTTCCAAAGATTAAATAATTTCTGTTGGTTGGTTAAACAACATTGAGTTCTTTCTAATAAAATCTTTTGCCTAGAAACCTGACTCATGATGCTAGCTGTCAGCTGTGCAATGCAGTAGAAGAGACTGTACTGCATATTTTGAGAAACTGCACTCACGCCATGAAACTTTGGAAAGCTTTTGTTCCTTCTGTTTTTTGTGGACCCTTTGGAGGATTAGCTCTCAAGGGAGAACTATCAAATTTTCTGGGAGAAGCTTCTTGGAGTGAACTATTCGCTAATTGTTGTTGGAAGGTATGGATTTAGCATAATAATTTCTTATTTTAATCTAGAGTTCAGATATCCAGTTAGGGTTAGTACGAAGGAACTTTCTTTCCTTCTTTTTTTTTTTTTTTTTTTTTTTTTTTTTTGGGGGGGGGGGGGGGG
>JAESVK010000912.1:4016304-4041832 GCA_017140935.1 Hamamelis virginiana | reverse complement strand
CATTTGGGATGCTTTTTGGGATATATATATCATTATTATGTTTGAATAGAGCTACTAATGCTCTGCCTAATTGTTGAATTGTAAGCAGACAGGAAGACTACTGCTGCAGACGTGAAGGCTGCCTGACGTAAAAAAAGTATGCTATAGGGTCGCTTGTAGGGTGGCTATAGGTTGCCTGTAAGGAGGCTTGTTAGCTACCTGTCTGGTAGCTTGTCTCTTAGATTTTAGCTATAAAAAAACATAATGTATTGTAAGTGTGTGGAGTGAAGAATTAGAGTTAGAGTGATAGAGAATCAGAGTGTTGTAATCTATGGGTTTTAGAGTGTTGTAGTCTGTTTGTTGTATTTCAAAGTTTAAATCAAGTGTTTTGTGTGAAATTAGTCTCTCAGAGGTGCACCACAAGTGACCCCAGTTATCTCACTCCTACCAACACTAAGTTTGCTTTGTTAAAGTTTAGTTCCTTTATTTGGAAAGATATACCTCGTGATTAGCTGATGCCATTCATAGAGGAGGATCATATTGTATAATCTTCCTTTTGTTCCTGATCGAATAAAGTATCGTCTTCTGGGAAAAAAACCTTGTGATTTTTCGTATAAAAAAAATGGCTTGATTGTATCAATTTCATTTTTTTATTTATGTTCCAAAAAAATTGTCTCAAAAGTGAATCCCAAATGATGTGGCCCATGATCTAACCATTCTTTTTTTAGTAAATTCTTTATTGATAATAAATGAAGGCTTAGGATTCATTTGGGATATTTTTTTGGGACAAACTTTTGTGATATATAGCATTACTAGATTCATAATATACTGTCAAGGTCAATTCAATTTTAACACTATTGCACCCACTTTATAAGCCCAAAATCTCTCTAGTGCCTATACGATATGAGATATATATATAAGAAACTTGTAACATTCTCCTCCAACCCTACCAGCAATGCTCTCATTGTGTTTGGACACCCCTTGGTGTGGCATTGGATTAGGGTTCGGGTCTACTCTAATACCTTTTGTCATGCGACTAGTCCATTAGATAGAGGTACCGCACCATCTTTATAAGCCCAAGACCTCCCAGTGACTCTCCGATGTGGAATAAGAAACCTACAATAGTAAGTTCTATTATAGGAAAAGTCATTTTGATGAGGTTAATTTCATTATTTTTTAAATGGTGAAATATTATTAAAAAAGTGTTTAGGTCAATGTTTTAAAACTTCTTAGAAAATGCTGAAGATCCCGTTTCATTTCCCATTTATTCTTTTTGTCAATGACGACATGACTGTGCCATGTCATTGAACACAACCATGTCATTGAACTAGAGAAAAGGATGAGCTTTCCATCTTTGGCATTTGCAGGGTTTGCAAGCCAACCCCTGAAAATGAAGGTTGTGCAAGTTTCAGACGGACCCTTCGAGAAAAAGACGAACCAGATCCAGCCATATCAGACGGATCTTCGTCAATGACTAGATCCAGCCATACCAAATCTTCTTTTCCTTCTTTCGTAGAATCATATTTGGTCATTACCTTTATCAAATCTATTGTGTGCTCTTCTTTCTTCTTCTAGCTTTTTCTTCTTTTAAGCTTGTGTGCTCGATATTTGAGCTCCGATCGGCGACTAAAAGATGAGAGATAGAAGAAAATTATAGAGAAAGATAAGAGAGATCAGACTTGCAAAATGCCGATGCTCTTTTAAAATAAAAAACAGTATAAATTATTTCTTTTACTGTGCTCATAAGAAAAGGACAGTAAAAACTATTTTGTTTTTTACTCTACTTATAAAAAAACACAGTGAAAATTAAATTTTACTGTGAAATTGAAGAAAGAAACACAATGAAAATTAAACAAAGAAACACAGTGAAAAAGAACCACAATAAAAAATTATAATAATAACCGCAGAAAAAAAAAAAAAAAAAAAAAAAAACCTCTTTCTTTTTCTAATTTCTTGTTAGCCAATGAAAAAAATAAAAACACAGTAAAATTTCAAAAAATATAGTGAAAATAAAAAAAACACAGTAAAAACCCCTTGTGTTGGGTTTTCACTGAGTTTGAGTGTTTTCACTATATTAGGTATTTTCATTGTCTTAGGATATTTTTATTGACTTCGGATAGTTTCATTAAATTTGGATGTTTTCACTGTGTTGGTGTTTTTTCACTGTTTTGGATATTTTCACTATGTATGAGTATTTTTATTATGTGCTGATGTGGCACTTTAACACATCATACAAGTATAACAAAACGGGAAAAGTGGATGGCAGCAGTAGTATTACTCAAACTTTTTATATATGGTGAACTTATTGAGTATCATGTGATCTTATTAGTAAATTAAAATGCTTAGCAAAAAATAAAAAGGTAATAGAAATGTATTGTTTTAACCCGAAATTAAAAACCAGTCTGATATGTCATGTTTTGAGTGGTTTAGTCAATCTCTCAAATAGATTCTATCTTTTTCACACACCACTTAAAATATGACACATCATTATGATTTTTAATTTCGGTTAAAATTTCTAGTTGTACAGTATTTTTCATAAAAAATACATCCACTTTATTTTTAGTTTATTTATATTCATTTAATAAGAGTTAAGTGTTAATAGGCATATAAGCATGCGCGAAACTGTTTAACGCGTGCGTGGGACGCACTATTCTGTTAAGGAGTACGGTTTAGGGCTCCAAGCAATTCCCGCTCTCCAAGTCTCGAGACAACTTAAGGTAGTTCCTACCAAATTAATTTACACCATCAAAGCCAATCAATTCCTTCCACGTCGTGTAAAGTAAAAAACTATGAGATTCACTGACGCAGCAACGAATATGATTGATTGACCCCACTTGACTTCGATGGTCGAAGATCCACTTGATTTTAACCCAAGGCCCTTCATAAACCCGCCTGTCTTCATTTCTCAACTCCGTTCCCCCCCCCCCCCTCCCTCCCTCCCTCTCTCTGTTTCTCTCTCTTCTCTTAGAGAACCAGAGAGCTTCTTCAGATCTGCACTGGTTCTGGTGAGATTCTCTTATAACCTGACTTTGTTTCGTTCTTCATGTACTTAATTTACCTCTAACGTCGCTTCTTTAAATTCAGTACATAAAAATGTATGTGTGCATGTAGTATATTTATGATTTTCGTATTTATATGTGTAAGCAGTGTTTTCTTGCGAGATTTGAGACCTACTTGTGAATGAACATTTGTCTCAAGGTTGTCTTCATGCATTTGATCAATCGGTTTATCAATTTCGGTCTTTCATTCTGTTCTTGATTAATTTCTGAATATTTAGGTGCTTATCTGCTCATTATCATATTAATTATATTGCATTTGATCCATCATATCAAGAACAATCATACCATTGTATCATCTGTTTCTCAAAAATTTAATTCTAGAAGTTTCAGCGCGCGCGCGCGCGCACGCACACACAGAGCTCCATAATTAAGATCTCGTAATGTTACATTTACATATGGTTATCTTTTTGTTTCAGAAACGCGGAGTGTTCCTTCTGTTTCTTGTTGAGTAAGATTCAATCGTAACCTAATGCAGAAGGATGCGTCTCCAGATGCCAATGGTGGCAACAACACCACCAACTCCTCTCATTCCTCCCCGCTCGAGTCGTACACTTCATATCTCTCACCTCAACCTGTAAACCAAGTCGATACCACGAACGGCACCATGATGTGCCCCTCATTTTTCTTGCCGAAATCACCTTTCCCGAATTCCCTCAACATTACCCCCTCCTCTGACAACATCACCTCCTCCAACGCTATCTCCACCGAGACTCGCCTCTACCAAGCTCGCCTTATCCTCGAGTACCAACAACTCCGCGACCACTACGACCTCTGTCTCACTCACCTCCACAACGTCGTCAAACAGTCCGAATCTCTTCGCCAAGAAAATGCCGAGCTCCAACTCGTCAACAGAGAATTGATGAACCGTTTGAGCCTCCTCTCACAGGCTACGATCCAGAACTCCTTTAAGCAATCCAGTTATCTGAGTCTACTAAACGATTTTCACCGACTCGGCGTTGGAGATGGCGTTCATGACAGTCATGCCCTCGAAGAAATTACCGATTTCAGTCCTACGAGCGTGATCGAGCACAACCAATTCGAACAAAAGAATGGCGAGCGAATAACGCTGCCTAAGAGCATCTCGGTCCGTTCCAGTGGCTACCTGAAAATGAACCAACCTGGTGGAAACAATGAAGGTCCGAGTCGTCAACGAGTCGCTAGTCCACTCAATGGAACGGTGAGTTCGTTAACTCTGTAGATTACCATTTCAGGTTCGCTTGTCATTCTGGTCCGCTCAAATCTGAATTTCAGACATTTGGTTATTCATTTTTATATATCTGTGCAGTGTGTGTGAGACCTCATCCTGTTCAGTCTGATCTGTTTTCTTTGGGTAATAGCATATGTTTTTTCCGGTTTAAACCTGTCCGGTTTAGATAGAGGAATTATTATATTTATGATTATATATACGCGTGTGTGTATATATATATATGTGTGTGTGCGCGCGCGCGCGCGTGTAAGTAATGGTTATATACGTACTCATTATGATAATTGGTGGATTTGATAACGTGTGCGTGAAGCAGCAACGAGTGTGTGTGCCTGGAGGAAAGAAAGAGCAGGAAGCGTTGGAGTTGGAGGTGTACAACCAGGGGATGTTGAAGACGGAGCTGTGCAACAAGTGGCAGGAGACCGGAACGTGTCCCTATGGAGAAAACTGCCAGTTCGCTCACGGCATCACGGAGCTGCGTGCTATTATAAGGCACCCACGCTACAAGACTGAGGTATGCAGAATGGTTCTGGGAGGAGACACATGTCCTTATGGCCACCGTTGCCACTTCCGCCATGCCCTCACTGATCAGGAGAGATTGCTAGGCCGACAATTATGAATGAACGGTGGTGATGGTCCGATAGGGTGTGTAAGAGATTAATTGTAGAGACAGGGTAAGTGGGGATGTTATTATTAAGAATAATAACATGCGCGCAGTTATATTAGTTACTCCATAAGTAAGTAAATATAAATATATATATGATGGGGATGGGGGGATGGATAATAAAGGTACGTAGGTCCTGATCGATGGAGGAAGAAGTCTACAGTCTTAGTAATTTGTTTTAAATAATAGAGTTAATATTCAGGTATAGATGGTTCGGTGGTTGATGTGTATAACTGTAAAAGCATGAAATGGGGTTGGGGGAGGTACGAGAAACTTAACCAACCAAAAGTACCAAACAACCAAACTCTTTTGTGATGATGATATTTGATACGCGACACTACGCAATGTTTCTTTCAAGTTAGTTATGATTTGCTTTTGATTCCTCTCTCTCTCTGTCTCTCTCTCTCTCTCTTTCTCTCTCTCCCTCTCCCCCACCACCCCTTCCAGGAGCAAATATTGGAGAAATTCAATTTTTTGGGTATGATATACATATTGGTGTGTGATGGGGATGTGGTTGTGGCCTGCCGTGGGACTTTGTAATTAAGTTATGCACGATCAGATTTGTGTTGGGGTTGAACTCCACGATACGAGTCTTAATTTGGAAAAAATCATATCTCGTTTGATTATGAGAAAGTGGATCACCTATATATATTGTTGGTGAAACCATTGTGCACATAGGGGTGCAACTGAGAACATGTCAATCCAAGATCTGATTCAATTAATTAGGACTGGATTGGAAATGATCCGAATTGCTTCTAGATTGGTCCGATTTAAATTTCTCAATCCGAATTGAATTTTGTCCGATCCTCGAATTTGGTCTTTTGTAATCTGATCTGAAACCCGATTCAAATATCCCATCTGAAATATTATATTATTAAAATATATTTATTATTATTAATTTATTATTATATGGTTATATACAATAATAAACACTACATTCAAAAGAATCTTCAAGATATTTATTTTATAAAGAATTGGGTTAAGCTATTTAAAATGAATCTATTGTATAGTCCCTAGTTAGAAATACAAGAATTAATAGGAGAATCGAGGTGCCCAAATCTTGATAAGTCTCCTCCTTTATTGGAGAATACTAGAGTAAACCTTGGTTTAGGATCAAGGTGAATCCCATCCTTTTTAAGAATAGAGGTGACCATAATATGAGAATCATATCTTTGATTTGGAATAAGTTGTACAATTTTATAGAGAGAAGAGGATCGCGATAATGTACATCAATTTGGATGGTGTGTTATAATGAGTTCATCAATAAAAAAAAATTGTGAGAGTACACTGAATTAGGAAAAATATTATTACACCAAACAATTGTGAGAGTAGACTGAATTAGGAAAAATATTATTACACCAAACATTTTAACCCTGATGTGTCCTGCTTTGAGAGGTGAGGTCTCTCCCCTCAAATTGTTTCCCTTCTTTTTATACATCACTCAAACCACGACACGTCAGGGTGATTTTTAATTTCGGATTAAAGTGTCGGGTGATATGGAATTGTTGATTGAATTAGGGATATATACTGGCTCGATTTGGTGGAGTAAAATTCTGGACACTCTAGCATTTTAATAAAAAAACAAAAAACAAAAAACAAAATTAGTCAAATATAAATTTTAAAGTGTTTATATATATATATATATATATATATATATATATATATATTAAATTCTATAAAAAAAAAGTATTAATAAAACATTTTATTTTTTTTAGAAATTTAATTCATAGCTAAAAATAACTCCTATATCTTTAAAAACCGTTGACATGCAATGATAGCATTTTTGCATTCCTTAATGTGATTTCTGATTTGGCGGAAGTCATCGACCACGCAGTTGCCTATATTTCATGTTGTGAATCGGATTTTTTATTATTACTAATAGTTGCACACGTGCGTTGCACGTGAATTTTTTCATCATATATATTTGGTATAATAATTAGTATTAATTTTTTTTATAAATATTTATTTTTAATTAGCAAAGATAAGCAAATTTTATAAAAATCAAACAAGATACACCTAACAACAAAAAATAATCATAAATAAAAGCTCTTGTATATAACTTCAAAGTTAACAACCTTAACCCTAGGGTGGATAGCTTAGTGGTGGAACAAGCAGGGCTAAGGGCTTATTAAGTTCCTTGGTCCCGTGTTCGACTCCCGCTAGCTACTAATATACAGGGCCACGGATCGCAAGACACAAGCCTTGTTTGGAGTACAGGACTTAATCTGGTGCGCGCAAGCTGACTCAGAATATCTGTATAGCAAAAAAAAAAAATAATAATAAAAAATTTAACAACCTTGCTCAAACTTCTCAACCCAAATGTCAAACAATTTTACATAAATATATAAGTTTAGTTAAAAATATCATGATCCCAAAATACAATTGTATTTAAGCATTTAGCAATATTGTAATCACATTTTCTTTTTATTTGATTTCTTATTTTATGACATATTTGCTTCATGTCTTATATTTTTTTCCTCTTTTAACACGTGCACATTTCCAATTAAATGGAAGACAAAGAACAAGAAAAGAGTTGAACACAATTGACATAAAATAACTCATAAACAACACAATTATATTTAAACATTTCAAGCCACAAAAGACATTCATGGCTGGCCATTACAATAATATATTTTTTGAAATTTCTTGGTGTTAGCCATTCTTTATTCCATGAACATGTGAAGTATTTTAATAATAGATTACTTGGGAATTGAAGACAGGTATAATAGTTTTTTGATCTTTTGATTAACCAATGCAATCTAAGTGCAACATTGCACTTTGAAATTCTTTAATGTATATCAAAACTGCCTTATGTTTTCTGAACATTGAATGATTTCAATTATAGGAGCCAGACTCAATCCATGGTTAATTTCAAAAAACAAAGCAACCTATGTAAATTTCAACACATGCAAGTAATGTCATGACATTACACCATTGGTGAATTTTTTTTTTTTTTTTGGCTATACAGGTACTCTAGGTCAGCTTTCGCGCACCAGACTAAATCCTACATCCTGAACAAGACTTCCGAAACAAGGCTTGTGCCTTGCGATCCGTGGCCCCAGATATTAGTAGTTAGTGGGAGTTGAACCCAAGACCAAGGGACTTAGTATGCCTTCAGCCCAGCTTGCTTAACCACTAAGCTACCCACCCTTGAGTTACCATTGGTGAATTCATATGGCCAGAAAGTCATGTCAAGGTTCAGGATTATTAAATAATTAAGGATCATAAGATTTATTTTTGGTTTATATAAATCCTAGATAAGTTAAGAAGTCTGCTATCTAATTTGGCTTCCAATAAATATGATTGAATCAGATTACAAAATTACTCTCTAAAATGATTTTACACATACAATGCTTCAATTATCATTTCATTATCCGTTGAACATTTCGCATGGAGCTCTCTCTTTCTCTCTCTCTTTCTGTAATTTCCTTTTAATAATTTATTATTTGTTTAAAATTTCAACTTTTAAAAGTTACAAATTATTAGAAAATTAATATATATTTTTTTTCATCAAGATCTTAAATGTTAAAAAACTCTACTTTTGACCAACTACTTAGTAAGCTACCTGTCTTGTGTCAAAAGTTGTTAATTGAAATAGCACCATTTTATTTTATTGAAATTTAAAGTAAGTAAAATAGCACCATTTAATTAAGTGAGTAAATTAAAATATTAAAATATATAGCACCGTTTAAAAGTTGTTAATTGAACCACTTTCTAAATTATTTTATGTGGATGAAATAAAATGTACAATAATAAATACTTTAGAATTAGAAACTCTTTTCTTGTATCAAAGGTTTGTATCAAAGTTTCTGTAATTTCCTTTTAATAAAATGCAGAAGAGATCATATGGCTTGTATCAAAGTTTCTATTTGGAGAAACCAATTGTGAAATGAAACCCTCAGCAATATTAAATTTGTCTATTATTAAGGGCAATTTTGTCCTCCAATATTTTATTAGGATTTTTATTGGCTAGACTTTAAAGTATAAATTTTTGTAATTAAGGACATATGGGTAAAAAACCCTTGCTTTTTATCTTTGTTTTGGTTACCTTCTTAACTATATCTATATCTGTACTACTTTGAAAGTATGGAAGATAATAAGCTTAATAGAAAATGTCAATTATTGCATGCATAGATAAATTAGCCTATTTTGGAAGAGAATAGTTGAATAGGCTTGCACTTGTACATAGGCTTCAAAAGTAAATTTAAATAAAACTAATGCAAAAATGAAATGAAACATGTTTCCTATATAAAATTGAAACAAAGCCTTGAAAATTTTATGTGGAGGATCAAGAAATCTTGTATATATTCATATATAACATTTTCAATGGTTTATTTGTTGAGTTATGGCATATATAACATCTTTCTTCTTTGGAATCACAATTGGTTTCTTCTTTAGTGTAGGTACACATGATTTCAGACGTAGCTTCACCTTGATTTCCAATCTTCTTCTTAAAACTTTTGGCTGAGGAAGTTAAGATGTTTGTGAGAAGATTGTGAATGACATGATCTGTGAAAGGGATTATCAATTATTTATAAAAGCATAAAAGGCTTATCATATTCTTTTTTAATTAATGAGTGCAAATTAAAATGGGAAGGCTGTTACAATTAAGAAAGGGAATGCTTGGTGCATGCACCAATTAAATAGTGAAGGTGGCCAACGAATCAGAACCAACACTAATTAAAAAAAAGTGGGTAACGCATCAGCCTGAAGACTATCTCAATAAATGATGCATATAAGAAGAGCCAATGAAATTATATATAGGTAGATGTGTTGTGATAACGAAGAGATTATATGAATGGTTTAGTAATCGAAAATTCAACGAATCTAAATTAAATGTATGTGAATCATCATTATCTATGAAATTAAATAAATGAACCTAATTTAAATGGATGTATATCATCATTATCAATGAAGTAATTATTGTTTATAATTATAAATTATAAATTATAAATTAATTAAAAGAATTAAAATTGAAATTTATTTGAAAGACAAAGGGTAAATGTATCTTTAGAAATTTTTATAAGGACAAAATAGTCAATCAAAAATTTTTCAGCTCAAGCCACTTTTAAAAGTAGTATAGATTATTTTTTTGGTTCAAGTAACACTACGGAAATTGCCACAGCAAGTTAGTACCTAAAGCTAGCTTCCCTCGAGGCCACGGCATTGCTTGTAAATTGTAATCCGTAGTCACATGGGCCCACTGCCCTACTATCTCTGACTAGATGATAAAAAGTCAAAACCTTAAAAGATTGAAGATATTTTATTTAATTTTTATGGAAATTATTTCCTAAAAATTGATTTTATTATCATTAAATTCAATTGATGAGATTCTTTACCCAAAAATTTTATTATGTTTAAATTAAAATTAAATATTAATTGTGCAATGATATTTTTGACCTTTCCTTAATTCTAGAATATAATCGGATTTAATTTTCCATATTTGGTTTGTAACTAAAATGGATAAAATATGAGATTTCAAACTTATCCCATATTTTATCCATATCAATTACTAACCAAATATAAAAAATCAAATAATAATAAAAATCAAACAATCAATAATGATCAACTAAATTGGAATTCATTTATCCTTACAAAATAAATAAATCAAAACAATCAAATGCAAAAAAAAAAAAAAAAAAATCAAAGTTTACGACATTATAGCAATTATTTAACGCTAGAATAATTTTTGTGCACAAAAATTGAATAGAAAGCAAAAGTGAGAGTCATCCATTGCAAAAAACCAAATCTTTATGAGATTGGAGTAACAATTTCACGATAGATTAATTTATCCGGGGACATTAACTGAATATAAAACAAAAGCCAAAACTTTATGAGATTGTAACAAATTAAAGAGTTCATGGTGTATTCATTTATCCGTGGACATAAAATGAATAGAAATAAAAAAATTTGAGCAATCATATACTAAAAATCAAAGCTTTATGACATTGTAGCAACTATTTAACGGTGGATTAATTTATCTGTGCACAATTTGAAACTACTAAATATCAAACTTTTCTCCAACCATTAGAAAAAACTAAATCTTTATGAGATTGGAGCAAAAATTTCACGGTGTGTTCATTTATCTGTGGACATAAACTGAATATAATTAAATAAAAAAATCAAAGTAATCTAATGCAAAAAACCAAACCAAATTTTTATGAGATCGGAACAAATAGATTTTGGTGTATTTATTTATCCGTGTACAGTTTATCTCTGCAACAAAATTCCTAAAAAGCACAATCCCTAATTTATGTAATGTACCTTTAAACATTAAAAAAACTCACTGCATAAATGTATCTCTGTGATTCGTGCGAAAGCAACCATATAAATCAAATATGCAAGTAATTTATTGTTTATTCATACCACCTTCGATTCATATACTCATCTTCCCAAATAAAAATAAATAAATAAATAAATAAAATAACATAGGGCTTACGTAATTCTTATTATTTTTCCATGATCGCCGGTTACCTTGTTCCATATTCGCCGATGAACATTGCCAACGAATGATTGCCGATAGATTTGAAATGTAGAAAAAGCTTCTGCAGACCATTTGAAAATGGATATCCTATTAGTATTATCGCATTATAATATGAGCTTGATTCTTGGCTTCAATTTAATATCCACTAAATTTGGCAACTAAATTTGGCATAACTAATTGGCACAAATGTCATTTCTCTATATTTTATTAATTTATCAAAATCTTATTTTTCTTGAGGGGCCTATAAGTATATTGATTTTATACTAGGGTTCTTTGAGTATATAATCCTAATTTCTAAGACTAGATTTATTATTTATTTATTTTCTTCAATTATTTATATAGTAATTTTAAAATAGTTATTACAAATATATATATTTTTTAAACCAAGAAGAAAGGTTGTAGGCATCACAGAGGATAACTAGCATCCCAGCTATATTGGCACACTAGCTCCTTCAAAATCATGTGTCATACACCCCAAAAATATTATTAGGCAAAAAAAAAAAAAAGAAAAAAAAGAAAAGAAAGAATACATAAGAAAATCCCAAAAAAAAAAAAACAAAAAAGAAAAGTTTGATCTTGGTGGCTATGTAGATAATCTAATATGTGGTGGTTTTCACAATAATAAAAAAAGAAAAAGAAAAAGAAGAAGAAGTGAGAGATGGGTTGTTTTGATAATTTCCTTTATTTATTTATTTTTCGCTATAATGGCCTTAAGTGACTTTATTAAAAAAAGAAAATAGAATTTTGAACAATACCAAAAAAAGTGAACATACCAAAATTCTAATTATATTAATACTTTTGATTTCTAAGTATTTCGTTTTAATTATATATATAAGATATTTTTGGTAGTGAAATAATTAGAAATCAAAAGTATTAATATTTTTTTCCTTTAATGCATGAATAGTAGAGACAGGGGGTAGATTTGCCAGGGGGTAGTGGGGACACCCTTCCCACTGAAATTTGCAGAACTCTTGAGACTAATTTATAATTTGTATAAATTTCAAAAAATTTTAAATTTGACCCACTATGATGTTTGCAAAAATACCCTTTCAAAGCATTAAAGTATTGGGAGACCATTTTGACTCTTTCTACACCATTACTTAGGTAGTCTGCTCTCATTATATTTGTTCCTCTTGCCTTCTTTGAAAGGTTTAATTTTATCTCTCTTTCATTGTTCTCATTGATTCATTTTATTTAAATGGTGTAGGATGTATTTTATTTTGTTTCGATCTTTTCCTCCTCTCTTCCCATTTTTTTTTTCATTGTGTTTAATATTCCTCTTGCCTTCATCTTTGAGAGCTAGGAATGTGATTTTATAAGTTGGTGTTTTTTCCTTCTAGGATGGAAAAATTTAGATTTCTGAAGCTCAAGAACTATCTCATTAATGCAATGCCTATTTTTGCAAACCTTGAAATAAGAGTGTCGACTATCTTGCTATCAGTGATACCGGCTCGAGAAATGAGATCTGAAGTATACTTGGCCTGAGTGAGATAATAACCATTTGTAGAAGAAGAAATTTCTAGGCCAAGAAAGTAATTGAGAGGACCTAGATCTTTCATTTCGAACTGTCGACCAAGAAAGTGCTTTAGATCCTGAATACCCTGCATATCATCTCCTATAATGATCATATCATCTACATACAAGAGTAGAATAGTGATACCATGATCAGACCGTCGCAAGAAAAGAGCTGTATCAAATGAACTGCCAGAGAAACCATACTGAGAGATAGTAGAATTGAATTTAGCAAACCAGGCTCGAAGAGCTTGCTTAAGACCATAAAGTGTCTGCCGTAGTCGATATACTCTGTGAGGGAATCCCGGAGGATGAGAAAAACCAGGAGGAAGCTTCATATAGACTTCCTCTGAGAGTTCGCCATTAAGAAACACATTTTTGACATCCATCTGAAAGAGTGGCCATTTGCGAGCGGCAGAAATGGCAATAAGAGTTCTGATAGAAGAAAGTTGAACCACTGGAGCAAAAGTCTCCTCATAATCAATCCCATACTCCTGAGTAAAGCCTGTGGCAACAAGACGAGCCTTATAGCGATCAACAGTACCATCTGACCGAGTCTTGATCTTATAAACCCATTTACAACCTACAGCAGATTTTCCAGATGGAAGATCAACCAGATCCCATGTTCCTGTCTTATGCAGTGCATCCAACTCTTCTTTCATAGCTTGCTGCCATAAAGGATTAAAGGAAGCCTCACGAAAAGTCTGAGGTTCCTGGAGAGAGACAAGAGTAGAAAAGCAATGGAAGTCACGAAAGTGAGAATGAAGTGTAGTTACCCGATAAGAACGGCGAGGTGCATGAGAGTCAGAAGGACCGTCGGGATCCACAGCTGGAACAATATCAGTGGGCACGTCGAAGATTGGTGTTGGAGGCTTATCAGACGCAGTAGAAGGTATATCAGAAATAGAAGTGGGAAACTCCTTAGGAAAAGTAGGAAATAGATTAGGGATAGGATCAACAGAGGAAACAGTAACATGAGGCAGTTTGTAAAACATTTTGTGTTCCCAAAAGACCACATGGCAAGAAACACAAAGACGTTTGCTAATGGGATCATAACACCTATAACCTTTTTGACCAATCCCATACCCAAGAAAACAACATAATCGAGAACGAGACTGAAGTTTGTTCAGGTTCATGATTTTGAAGAAGAACAAAACAGACACATCCAAAAACTCTGAGTAAGTTATAGAATGGAGAAAAACCAAACAACATATCATAAGGAGTTTGATTTTGAACAATGGGAGAAGGACACCGATTGATGGTGTAAACAGCAGTGAGAGCAGCTTCCCCCCAAAAGTGAGAAGGAGTAGAAGAGCCGATAGTAGTAACACGAATAACATCGAGAATATGTAGAAGTTTGCGCTCAGCCCTGCCATTTTGCTGAGAGGTGCTAGCACAAGAAGAATGAGGAAGAGTACCAAATTGATGTAGAATATCAACAAATTCATTTGCTTTATATTCTTGAGCATTATTATATCTAAAAACTTTGATGGGTTTAGAAAACTGTGTTTCAATCATTTTGGTAAAGTCACGATATATTTGATAAAGTTTAGAACGATTTTTGAAGAGATAAATCCAAGTATATCGAGAAAAATTATCCACAAAAACAACAAAATACGTGACCCACCCTGTATAGTAATGGGAGAAGGACCCATACATTATAATGAATAAGATCAAAAGGAGAAATAGCATGAGAAACACTGTTATTAAAAGGTAAAGCAGTTTGCTTGCCAAATTGACAAGACATACAATCAAAACTCTTATTAGAAACTGAATCCAACAAACCGCTAGAGACTAGTTGTTTAACTCGAGAAACAGACGCATGACCAAGGCGAGAATGCCATAAAGAAAGAGAGGAGGTGCTCGTTCCAGAAACGGCAGAGGCAGATATACTAAAAGAAGGGAGATGAAGAGAAATGAGCTCATACAGCCTTCTGACCCTACGAGCGGTCCCAACGATTTGCCCCGTTTGAGAATCCTGCACAACAACACCAGTAGAAGAAAATGTTAAAGAAAAACCAAGTTCAATAAGTTGCCCAACAGATAGAAGATTATGAGTAAGTTGGGGAATTTGATAAACATTGGAAACTGATAAAGCAGGTGTAGAGAGAGTACCAAGGTGATAAACATTCATAGGAGAACCATTGGCAGTATATATGGTAGGTAGAGAAGTGGTAGTATGTGTGGAGACAACATCAGTAGAAGAAGTCATATGATTGTAGCAAGCAGAATCAAGAAGCCTTGTAGAAGAATTACCTGAGGTCATAGAAAGAGCAGTGTTGGATGCACTGGAAGACGGAGGATGAACCTGATTAACCATATCCTGTAGATTTGTCATAGAGAGTGATGAAGCAGGATGAGACCCGGAATGAGATTCGGCTTGTGATGCTGATAATTCAGACTGAGTCAAGGCAGCAGTGTTCTGAAGAATAAGCTGACGAGTGTAACAGGCATCAACTGAATGACCTTTGTTCTTGCAGAAACTACAGATAAGAAGAGGCTTCTTATTATTGTTCCGTCTAGCATTATTTCCTTTGCCTTTTGGAACATAGGTAGAAGAACTTGCAGAATCAAAAACAGGAGTGACAGGCTGCTGAACTGAGGCAGGAGTAGTGAGAACCATGGATTGCGATATGGGAGAGGTCTGAAGACGTGTCTCATCATCAACTAACTCATGAATTGCTTGTGATACTGTTGGCAAAGGATTTTGATGTAGCAGATGGCTTCTGGCTGATTCAAATTCACTACGGAGTCCCATCAGAAATTGGAACAGTCGTCTTTGTTCAAGGTGAGTGTAAACCAATTTTGCATCAGCAGAATTGGATAAGACTGGTTCAGAGGCAGTCAACTGACCCCAGATAGATTTCAGCCGACTATGATACACAGTAATGCGCTCGCCTAGTTCCTGATGAATCTGATACAGCTTGAGTGTGAGCTTATAACTGCGAGCACCACTCAGTCTAGCATAACGAGTAATAAGTAAGTCCCAGACTTCTTTGGCAATATCAAGGTTCCCAAACTCAGAAACAATGGAGGGAATACAAGTATTTCGAAACCAAGTGATGATTTTGTGATTACCACTTTCCCAATCCTCCACGTGAATAGCATAGGTTGAATCAGTTTCTGCTTCCTGTTTGGCGGGGATAGGGCAGTCACCATACACATAAAGCCACAACTTGCGGCATTTGAGATAACTACACATGACTTGAGACCACTGAGCAAAATTATCTCCATAAAAAATAACATGAATAGGACGAGAAATCTCATCATAAGGCATATCTAAATTCCGAATTGAAAAACAGACAGCAAAAATGGATTCAGGACTCGAAAATAAGTCAGAATGCACTTGGTCAAAATTTTCTGCCAAAAGTCAACGGTCAACGATGGTCTAGTCAACGGGTCACGGTCAACGGGTCGGCGGGTCGATGGGTCACGGTCAAACAAGTCAACGGGTCGTTTGCTTACGTGGCGCTGACGTGGAAGCTGAGGTAAGTGTTGACGTCAGCCTTGAGAACAGCTGTTGATGGCCTGGCATGGATCTGACGCGCCGCGCATGGATCTTACGCGCTGGCTGATTGAAGGCGCGTGAGGCGAGTGAAGCTAAAGCTCCCATTTCCGGCAGCGCGTGGCGGCACGTGGGGAGATTTCTGGCGACGTGCGAGACACCTCCGTGCTCATCTCGACAAGGGCTACCTTGCTGCGGCCTTGAGCGTCAGTTTTAGGCTGACGGAGATATTAAATAGAGGGCAAACAGTGTGAGGTCGCCGGAAAAATGGAAAATAAAGTCTCACAGACGGCAACCGTGTTGATGGCCTGGACTGTGAGAGCAGCGGAAGAGAGAAGAAAATAATTTTAGAGAACCCGCTCTGATACCATGAAGAAAGACCTTAGTCTTTGTATATATTGAATATATAATCATGTACAAGAGGATGACCTTATATATGCAATACAGATGCAATATAAGGAAATTAATATCTATGGAAACTACAACTAGAGTTGACTGTGTATATACACAGCTATACAAATCACACAGCTATACAAATCAACAACTATACAATCTAACATATAATAATAGTATAAAAATATAGGAATTAATAATTTTGCCTTGTCACTATTTTGTCAGCATGGAAATTGAGGATTTTGATATTTGTTCGAACTAATCTAATTAATGTTTACAAAGCAAAATTTATAACACTTACAGTAGAATGGTTCGTCTGTAGGATGATGGTTGCATACATTAACACGTGTCATTTTTTTATTTTTATTTTTATATCTATTTTTCATTCATTTATTATTATTAATTTTAAAATAGTATAAAATTTTGGGAATTAATAAATCTTATCTAGTCAGTTCATGCAATGTTGAGTTTCCAAGATTTAATGAGATTAGAGAAGCCATTGGCCAATAATTTACATCCAAAATAGTCAGTGACTCCGGCACTTAGCTTCTTTATCCATATCCCCAATCTCCCCAATCTAATTCCTTTGTTGTTTTAATTTCTTAAATCTGACGTGGGCATTTCGGATTCATAACAAAATCGGTTTCCTGTTTGTTTGGGGAGAAAATATTTAATTTCTTCTTATATATATATATATATATATATATATATATATATATATATATATGAATGATGAGGAGCAGAGAGTAAATCGGTTGAAATCGTAGATTAGATGCGAATGCCATGGAATTCCAGCATTTGATGCGGGGTTAGTTTCTTAGAAAGAAGAAACTAGAGCATTTTTTATGTGCAAGTAAGCTTTCCCTACCAAGCGTCCACTGTTCAGCCATAAGCCCGTTTCCAAACAATTTACCTGCTTGGCGAGTAAGCCAAGTCGTCAGTCACGTGGAGGCTTTTCCTCATGATTCGCCAAGCATTTTTCTTACAAAATTACAAGCAAATTCATCTTTTTCAAAGCCTGTCATCTTCTTAGAAATACCTTCCTTTTTCTCAAACTTTTCCTTATAAACTGTTTTTTTCTTAATTGTCTTGTTAGAAAAATTAATTAGCTCATAGTAAGAATTCTGTCCATAAAATTCTTATAATTTTTCTAAACCAAAAAAATTTCCACGGGTAGGATATGAGAGCTAGGTGGCGGCTTATGAATAAGTCGATCGACCGACAACAGACAGCAAATGGAGACAGAAGTATTTGGGTTCGTATTTGGTGGACGACACCTGCATATTTCATTATGTTGAATTGAAAAACTTTTCTTAGGAAGAAAAAGTTTCTGTGAGAATACTTTCTGCCTACTGTCTTGCGGGTGCCATTTTAAAAATTGGCAACAGGAACTTGACCCTCAAATCAATAATTAGTTACCCCTCTTTTTATATATCTATATCTATACTATCTATAAAGCCAGAAGGCTCTTTTCGTCCGGTCACTTTTTTTTTCTAAAAATACTCTTATAACAAATACAAGTTACTCATTAAATTAAGACCATTATGGTAAATTACAACATAATTAATTTTAGGAATTTGAACGTGGGTAGTTCTCCATCGGTTATCCTATTTTCAAATATCTATCTTCATCTCTTCCAAACCAACCTCCACACCAATGCTCATCTCCTTACAAACACTTCATCACTTATCATTGTTTATTTCTCATCAAATGAAAAATGTCTCGAAATGTAAGAAATTATATTTATTTTCTAGACTATTTTCAAACATCCCTTTGATTTTATTTTTGCCAACAAATTAATGTGTAAAGTTGGGAAACATTAAGCATCATAATTGGTATTTTCATGCATCAACAGGAGATCACAGACCATACCAAGAAATCTTATTTCGTGTCAAATCTAGTCAATCGTCACAGCAAAGGATTTTGCATCACAGAATTTGGGAGATAATCGGATTAATTATGCTTCCCAGACCTTCAAAAACTTTCAAGGTTAGAACTATGCAAAACTAACCACTCTACTTTTATGATCAACATCCAAAACAGTGAACTCACTTGGTATGACTTTAATTTTTGTTTATTATGACTTTGATAATCCTGAACCTATTTTTTTACTTTGATTTTTGTGTCTTATGTATAAAATTTTCAAATAACAATGTTATTTTAATTACTGCTATTAAGATGGTGTAGAGATTTTAGTTTTACATCCACTCTTTGATATATGCAAACCCAAATATGGAATTCTGTTTTGGTGTTACATATAGATATATAGATATACTTTTTAAGACTTAATATTCAATTGTTATTTGGTTACTTGAAGAGGTAGTAATTTAACTAAACCAAATATTCTATTATTATTTGATTAATTGAACATATACAATTTAATTAATCCAATTACTTCAAATATTTTTAATTTTAAATATATTAAACAAACGGAATTTTGAGTCATAAGTGGGATCTTTCTGTTTTTTCATGCCGTACTTCCATCAAAACTCGAGTCTGAAAAGGATGTGAATGGTTAATATTTGTAAGCAATTGAAATTTGATTGTGCATATGAGACAGAGTATTACGATTTTTTTTTGGTCACTAATTGTCCATTTATTTAAAATTAATTTGGTTTTATTATATAATTTTCACATTATTTATTTTAATAATACATTTTTGCACAATCTTTGGATCCATCGAAAAACAATATATGTTATACATAAATTATCAAATTAGCATATGCTTCTAAAAGCTTATGTAAGCATGAAACCTATAGATAATTGTGGGATATATATTTTGAAAAATTGACCATTTAATTAGATAATATACCAATCAATGCAACGTCTGCCAAAAATCACAGAGATCCAACAGTCAGTTTCTCTCGGTGACATTTAACTTTCATACAAAAATTATATATATATCTATACTATCTATAAAGCCAGAAGGCTCTACTCACTAAACCAAATATTCTATTATTATTCGATTAATTGAACATATACAATTTAGTTAATCCAATTACTTCAAATATTTTTAATTTTAAATATATTAAACAAACAGAATTTTGAGTCATAAGTGGGATCTTTCTATTTTTTCATGCCATAACTTCCACCGAAACTCGAGTCTAAAAAGGATGCGAATGGTTAGTATTTGTAAGCAATTGAAATTTGATTGTGCATATGAGACAGAGTAGTAGGATTTTTTTTTTTGTCATTAATTGTCCATTTTTTAAAAATTAATTTGGTTTTCTTATATAATTTTCACATTATTTATTTTAATAATACATTTTTCACAATCTTTGGATCCATCGGAAAACAATATATGTTATACATAAATTATCAAATTAGCATATGCTTCTAAAAGCTTATGTAAGCGTGAAGCTCATGGATAATTGTGGGATATATATTTTGAAAAATTGACCATTTAATTAGATAATATACCAATCAATGCAACTTCTGCCAAAAATCACAGAGATCCAACAGTCAGTTTCTCTCAGTGACATTTAACTTTCATAAAAAAATTATATATATATATATATCTTCTATACTATCTATAAAGCCAGAAGGCTCTACTCGCCTGGTCACTTTTTTTTTCCCTAGAAAAACCCTTAAAAAGTATAATGGAAAATAATAAAATGGAGGGTGAATATGTCATTATATTTTCACCCATAACTCCCCACAACTTTCTACGATTAGAGAGTTTAAAACACATATTAACTTCTTTATCAGTTAAACAATACTCACATCTCTCTATCCCTATATTTATGGGATTTCAAATACAAAGTATTATCTCCGTCTTCAACCCCTCAATTCCTATAATCATGGAATTTCAAAAACATTCAAATTACATACATTTCATATTTGCCCATGTAAGTTATGTGTTTATCCATTTTTTATTTGCTTCTTTATCCATTGATTATTTTATATTTTCTATCACATTTGCTCCTTCTTTTTTACATTGATTATTTCTTATCACATGTATTTTATCTATATCTATTACTATAGATGTATATGTAGACGATAATCCTTAATACTTTGTTTTGCATGCAAAACTTTTGTAGGATCTTCAACACTTTTGAACTCAAATACTACCTTCACAATTTAGAGAACTTGAAATTTTACATAATTAAAAATAGTGTTTTAAAATTAGCAAATATACAAATTAAAAAATAATTAACGTGCACTTGACTCATCATCTCCTTTGCCTCATCTTCGTCTAGACACCTCAACAAAATGTTGTAGTCTCATGATGCTGCTTCCCCTCTTTAGTCGAGGAAGAAAGCGGTGCCGAGGTCAACTCTTCAGCTTGTTGCCTCATCTCACGAACAGAAGTGGCTAATCCTGAAAACTGACTCTCGCTAGCCTGCAGAGCGTCAGAAAGTTGACCTGTCTGGAAGAGTAGCAAAGTGGGCAGTTCAGCTAAGCGAGTTCGACATTCGATACGAACCACGAACAGCAGAAAAAGGTCAAGCACTAGCCAGCTTCCTGGCAGATTTCCCTGTAGAATCAGACATTGGGGGCGACTATTCCATAGATGACGAGCTGACCTCTATGGCCAACGTAGAGAAAAGAACTCCAGACAAGCTCACCTCAGAGGTGAGAACCGAACAAATTGAAAATTATCCCAGACCTGGCTACTGCGGGCGACCTCCAAGACCTGTTTGCTCAGAGTTCGGGGTGGAGATTGTTTGTTGATGGCTCGTCGAATGAAAACGGATCTGGTATCGGTATTGTTCTGGTAACACCAGAAAACGCTAAGATCGAGAAAGCCGTAAAGCTGGGCTTGGAGGCCTAAAACAACGAGGCCGAGTACAAAGAAAGCGGTCATCTCCGGATTATTATATTTCTTCCGTGTAGTCAGGCTTTGGATCAAGATAGATCCGACATCCTAGTATACAGCAATTCCCAGCGGGTTGTCAACCAGCTATTAGGAACCTTCCAGGCGAAGCATGAACGAATGGCTACCTGAACTGGACTCGGCAGTGGAAGAACTCGCTCCAATGCTGCATTCGAGGGAAGGGGGCACCTTCTTAAAAACGCTCCGATGGGGGAGATGGAATACGAGTGTGGACACCCCATTTTTATCAATTATTTCTACTATGTGTCCATACAAATGATCAACTAGAATAGCTGATCATTGGGTGGGGAATTGGCCTTGTAAAGACCAAATTGACCAAATTGCCCTTTTCTGAGGAAAAGGACAATTCATTATTTCATGTGTACATTTGGATTGGAATCAACCCATTTGTATTGCATTTGACTTTTGAGGTGTTTTAGAACATCCCTGTAAATTTTATGGCATTCTGATGAGAGCTCGATAGGTAATTAGAGTTTTTGCGACTTGAAGGGCATTTTCGTCATTTTTCTCGTATAATTTCCGAATGACCTCAGAATTCGAAACGGATTGTTTCATGAGGTTTATATGGATGTGGGGAGTGTATTTGATGTGTCAATTGAGCCTTTTAATGGTCGGGATGGATTCGCCTAAAATCGATCACACAGGTAAGAATGAGTTGAATTAGGGTTTCGATCAAATCGACCGTGAATTGGTCATTTTCACTAAAATGAAAGATTTTCAAAACGTGTTTTCAAGTACCAATTTCATATTAAAACCATGTTTTTAGAAGTGGTGCAAGCCTAATTGATCAATTTTACAAAACAAAGAATGGTCATATGACCAATTTTGGCACAACCGGGTCAATTGGCTAGCTTTTTGCTAAAACCCTTGACCATGGTCAATTGATTTTAACCCAAAAACATTCTAAAAATGTGGAGGATCAAAACACGGTCGTTTTGAGCCCTGAACCATCGGATTTGGATCAAATTTGACCAAAATATGGCCAAAATATGAAAACCCTAAAATTTGGGGAAGAAAAATTGGGAAGTCACTACGGTGACCGTCCTAGCTAGGACGGCCAACCGTCCAGCCCAGGACGGCCAGCCGTCCAAGCTAGGATGGTCACCAGCATGTTCGAACCCATTTTGTATTTTTGGGATGTTTGAAACTTTCCCACTTGTTTTGGCCGATTTGGTTCGTTTTTTTGGAATAAATTCGAAGGGTTTTCAGCTGGCAAACCCTAGCATGATCAATTCAAACCCTAGGATCATTTTTAGGGAATTGAATCCTAACCATTCAAGGATTTGAACCCTAGCTCTATATATACTACACTATGGAGTTAGAGAGAGAAAAGGAGGAGAATTTTAGGGTTTTTGGGAGAGGAGGATACAGATTTTTTGGACTCCTCATTCTTACACCATTGAAGGGGTAAGAACTCAAGGCTAGGAGCTTGAAGGAGGCTAGCCAAGAAGGAGATCGAAGGGTAAATCCTTAACCTTGACTCTCATTTTTCATGATTTCTTACATAGGTTTATGAGGCTATGGTGTAAGTCCTCTTGATTTTCATATAAGATGGATTCTCTCTTCCTTTTCTTTCTGCTATGAATATGTTTAACATGATAGGGTTAGTTTTATTCGTTATTTCATGTCATATGTATGATTAGGGTTAGTCTTGATGTTATTTTGTGTAAGCATGTATGATTAGGGTTAGTTTCATTATGAGTGTATGTTAGTAAGCATGTTAGGGTGTCTTTTATTGTGATTAAATGCATGTTAGGATTAGTTTTTGTTATGATTTTATGTGTAGATGCATGATTAAAATTAGTTTTATTGTTGTTTATGTGTAGATGCATGATTAGAACTAGCTTTGTTATTATTTTATGTTAGAATACATGTTTAGGGTTGTTTAGTTTAGTTATTATTTTATGTTAGAATGCATGTTTAGGGTTGTTTAACTTAGTTACTATTTTATGTGAATATGCATGTTAGGGTTGATGTGTATGATTAGGTTAGCATTGTTGTGATTTATGTTAGTATACATGTTTAGGATTAGTTAGTTTTGTCGTGATTTTATGTATGCATGCATGAGTAAGGTTAGATTTATGGTTATTTTGTGTACAAGCATGTTAGAATAAATATTGGTGTATTCATATTGTTATTTGAATTTCTCGATGTTTAATTGATGATTTTAATGATAACATGAGTATATTAGTATGTTAATTCGACATGTGATGAGTCTTGAGTCTTTTTGTTTATGTTTTATATGATTATTTAAACACTTGCCATGGATTTGATCATTTGAATATGAAAAATGTGGACGAGGGAGCGTGCAAAGGTAAGATCCTTCCCTTGTGATATCAATTTGATGGTTTGGATGTATAAAATGTGTACGAGGGAGCGTGCAAAGGTGAGATCCTTCCCTTGTGTTTAAATGAATCGTTTAAGCATATTTTGGTGTAATTTTTGACATGTTTTTGCATAGTAATTTAAAATATTCATGTAGAAAGCATGCTAGGACATTTTCACCTTTTTTATTCTTTGTTTTCATGGTTTTTAGAGTAATTTAGGGTACATATTCAAATCTGTCCAGATTTGTTTATGTCCTTAAATTTATTCTAAAAATCATTTTTAGGCCAAATCCAACTTAGAAATATGCTTAGGCTCACATAGATTAATTAGTGTGCATTTAGAGGCATTTTCATGCATTTTTAGAATTAATTACATGCTTATTTGTTTAAATTTCAGCATGCATTGCATTAGTATTTTTAGGTTTTTAGATTAACTTTAGGGCTAATTAGAGACCCTAGGCTAGGAAGGTCACTTGACCTTCCCTAGGAATTTCCTTTGTTGTAAAAGTCATACTCATATTTGAGTATTTTAATCGATTTGATTGTCTATCTTCGAGAGATTTTCTAAAAATGATTTTGATATAATGTTTATGAAATAAACATGATTTTATGAGATATTTGATTATTAAATGATTTTCAAAAGGATTTGAAATGTTTTAAAGATTTTTACTTTGGAATGAAATTCCTCCCATACGATTTGTTTTCTTGAAAATCTTTGAAAAAGATTTTTAATTGGAATTGAATTCTAAAGATAAGAATTATTTGGAATATTTGGATTTTATGAATATCTTTTAATTTGAAATGATTTCAAATAAATGATTTTGAAAGAATAAAAACTCTCGAAGTTAGAGTCTTGAATTAGGTTGAAATAACTTTGATGATGTGATCGATTACAATAGGAGAGTCCTAGGGTAGTCGAACTACGTGGACTTTGATACTTGGTAGGTGATACTAGTAAGTTACGTAGGCGCTAATAGGGCTCAAGTCCGCCCTAGGATGCCCGTAGGGTGTCCAAGGTTTTAGGAGTTTGTTTGTATATATTTTTTATTATTATTAATATAACTAATATAGATGATGCATTTATATCACTATTTTTTTGGTTGATTAGATTATTTAGGATTGTTTGCATTGAGAAATTTAAATAGCCCAAATAAATTAGAAGTCCTTTAATTAGGGCGAGGTGGGTGCCTACAAGTGAAAGCTTGGAACCTTCCCACGTCGTAACCTAGCCCCCGGATCCAACTCTGGTTTGTAGACTGCTTTTCCATTAATGGAGTTTGTTTTATTAAAAATAAAATATTTTTATGGTTTCCTTATTCCTTAAAAATAAGGTGGCGACTCCTTTGTTCGATTTCTAAACCCCCCTAATCACATCGCCCGGTGATGATGTGGACACCTAAAGCCCCGCCACGAGGCTGGTCCACAACGAGGTTCAGATGCTTCCGCCGGTGGATAACATTGGAGAACAAGAGGGGAGCCAGAGGGAATAGATTGCATTGAGTTGGCTGGTTAGCCAACGTTTCGATCAAAACTAGGAGATGGGTGGGACCGGCTGCTTAGCTTC
>JAESVK010000912.1:3973368-3991304 GCA_017140935.1 Hamamelis virginiana | reverse complement strand
GTTCACAGTTACTATCTCAATGGAGTCTTTGGCCAAAGCAGAAGGTTACCAAGAAAAGTGTTTCAAGGGTATACCTAATTGAGATTATACTCTGGTGAATTTGTAACACATGATTAAGTTAGGGTTTGACATGAATCCATACCCAACTAACTTAATCAAGACATTGTTTGGTGAAGGATTATTTATAGCACGAAGGGTTCATTTACACGTTCGTATATTCACCCACACCTAAGGTACGTCATGACATATTGCTAGATGTCACTCATGACTAGTGAAGGCCTAATGATAAGAGTTATCATTGAGGGCAAAATTGGAATTGTTCCAATCGAACCTAAAAATAGAAAGTTTCTATTTTGGGCGACATTGAGATGTCCCCTGCCACTACTAGGTTGGGATGAATCCAATGGGTCACACACATAAGGACATAAGTGAAGTTGTTAAACTTGTGAGAGGGATGCACTCTTATTAATATGTGTTTGGCTTTAAATAATTAATGGTTAATTAATTAAGAGCCAAAAGGATATCTAATTCAAGAGTGTAAGTAACCAAAACAGGGTTAATGGTCATGCTAGCACTAGTAACCAAACACCCTAAAATGAGAAGAGGTTTATTTAAAGAGAGAGAACCCTAATAGCAAAAAGGTTGAACTCCTAAGAGCTCTCTCTCTCTATTGCCGCCACCCTCTCTCTCTCCCTCTTCATGCTTGATTTTTCAATGTGTTGAAAGATCAAGAAAGTTTAATCGCTCTTGTGTTCGTGTGGATGATCATTGGAGGCCGTCATAATTTTGAGGCTTGAAGATTAGCGAGGACGATCATCAAAGTGAAGAGAACAACGCAAAGGAACATATCAAGTAAGCTTTATTTTAATGTCTTTAATTTAAAGTTGATTCGTTTTATCGATTAAGAGGATTCATGGATGAATACAATGGAAAAATTTTAAAATCCTACCTTCTGCTGCATTCCTCGATTGTATTCTTTCAGTAGAACCAGTAGCCTCGGGATCCGGAGTTGATGTAGTTGTACTCCTAGAGAGAGACTGTGCATTAATAGCACTAAGAACAAGAGGTAAATGAGAATCGGTAGAGAAATCCGATGCACTGTCCTGAAGACATAAACGAGTTATCATAACCCCGAAAGGTAAAGCTGAAGTCACGCTAGTAGAGACGACAGTCTTCTTGATGCAATCCCAAATCAACTTGGGAAAGTTAATAGACTTACCACTCTTCATAGCAAACATCAACTGAGCCCTCTCAGAACGAAAATAAAGACGGTGATCCATAGGAATAATGTTTCATTGTTCAATCAAGTTCAGCAGATGATACTTCTCAGTAAGAAAACCTTGAACAAATTTGGACTTATAATCTGACGGATGGATATACAACTCATGAACCAAAAAATCCTCAGCATGACCCTTACCAGAAACAGATGGAAAGATAGGACGAACAAGTCTGTTGGTGCCCAAATATTTACCTACCCTCCCCGGAGTGATGGTAACAGCAGTACCTCGAAGGGTAGAGTGTATAGCACCTTCACCAAAATCAACAAAGCTTGTATAACGGTAAAAATCTCAAACTAACTCAGGAATATAGAACTCGATCAGCTCATAGAACTTCCCTAAGTGGTAGGTATCAAGATGCCGAAAGATCGTATTCTCTAAGCCCAAACTAGCATTATCGACCTGTTGCTTACGCGAAATAGGATGATTTTTTCAAGGGTCAATGGGAGGAACCCTAGGAGGAGAAGAAGGTGGAGAATCACCTAAATCGGGATTGGAGATATCCTGATACTGTCCTTGACCCGAACGACTACCTCGACGAAGCGTACCACCCCATGAAGACAAAGCGCCAAGCGTTCGAATTCGCTTCCGAGTCCCAGAAGAACTCGATCTGCCAACTATGAGAACCACAAGAGCAATAATGGTAAGAAAAGCCATCAGGGAGCAAAAGCGAACTCTCTAGGGTTACAAAAGTGAAAAGGAAATAGAGGGAATCTAGAGAGGTTTCTTTGTGAGAAAGTCAACAATATGCAAGTGAAAAAGCCCAAAAGAAAACCCACATATGTATATGCTGCGTGGGAATTCAAACAGACTCAATTTTCAAAATTCCGCGAGTTGGATCGATCTAGGGAAAATGCTAGGATCGATCCACCCCTTTTTGGGGCTTGGATCGATCCAGCATAAATCCTAGAATCGATCCATTCCCCTGTTTTTGCCAAAAAAAACACATATAAAAAAACGTATAAAAACAACTACCAAGCTAAAAATGAGCATATTCACAACTTTTTAATATTAAAAAAAGTAAGATTGAAGCATTTAAAGCATTGCTATGGCCAAGTAGTGCCAATTAGCTTGATTAATAAGCTTTCAAATCAACATATTTCTCAAAAATGTAACATTTTTAAACTTAAGAGCAAAAACAATATCAGTCTTGAGATTCAAACAAATCGATTTCACCCATGAAGGCGAGTGAAAGCCCTCGTTTAAGCAAGAAAGAGAAATTATATTTTTTGATATTTCAAACATGCATAGAAAGAAAAAAAAAATTGACTAAGAGCTCAAAATCAATAAGTAATAGTGCTAGTATTTTTTATACAACTTTGAGAAATTTTTGGCTCTTTTTCATTTTCTTAGAACTTTTGTGCTTTCAATTTTATGGCATTTTGCCTTTTCTCACATATTTTTCTTTTTGGAACTCTTTGCAAAGTCCTGTTTCATGTTTCTCATGCCTCTCACAGTTGTAAAATAAATTTGAACTAGCATTAGAATAGTAACAGGAGCTCATCATCAAATAAGAAAGAAATAATGTAGAAGCAAACATTCGCACGAGCATGTTTGACTTTAAAAGAGGCAAACGATCATAGGTCAACTCATGACAACAACGATTAATGCTTATCAAGAATAAAAGGAAACACTTAATTAAAATAATTTAATGAATTCATGAAAAGCAAGATAAAAGACAATACTTTTTCTTATAGAAATGATTTAGAATGAATCAAAAGTACTTAAAACATATAATCATCAAGATATGATACACTCAAAAATCTTTTTGGTATTTTTTGAATAATATAAATAAATAAATAACATAATTTTTTTTTTTTTTTTTTGTATTTTTATCAATATGGCATCAATTGAGAAAAAGATCAAATGCAAGCATTACTCTACACTCCCCCTCAATAAGATACCAAGGAAAAAGGATAAAAAAAAATCCTAACTATGGATAGTTTAATGTCTTTTCGGACACATACTAGTTTAATGTCGTTTCGGTCGCTAGCTAGTTTAACATCATTTCGGACTAAGGACAAACAATTTTAAATTATATGTAAGAAAATCAAAGAAATCGAAACAAGAAATCTCAATCAATAGAACAAACACCTAATGATTTTCAAAAGTATTCAAACCTAAGACCATCTAAGGGTTTTGTGAAAATATCTGCCAGCTTAGATTTAGTAGGAACATACGGCACAGACAAGACTCTATCCTCAACAAGATAACAAATGAAATGATATCGAATGTCTATGTGTTTGGTCATAGAATGCTGAATGGGATTTTTAGTGATGTTAATGGCACTCTCATTGACACAGTATATGACAAGAGCAGAATCAAGTATCCCATAATCAGAAAGTATTTGCTTCATCCAAAGAAGCTGAGTGCAACAACTCCTAGAAGCTATGTATTCAGCCTCAGCGGTGGACAAAGATATTGAATTTTGCTACTTGCTATGCCACGACACAAGAAAAGTGCCAACATAGAAGCATCCACTGGACGTACTTTTTTGATCGTCCACTGTGAACCCGCCACCTTGCTCTTGTTTTGGAATTGGATTCACTATCATCATGGATTGTAGATAATTCATTATCCTTCTCTATTTATTTTTTTATTTTATCTACTTGTTTATCCTTCTCTATTATCCATTCAAGATCATCCAATCATAATCATCCTTCTCTATTGTGGGAGTCCACTTAGATTGGGTTTTGAAAAAGGAAAGAAGTTTGAGAAAAATTGGGAGTCGCCACCTTATTTTTAAGGAACAAGGAAACCATAAAAAGAGTTTTATTTTCAATAAAACTGTGACTGCATATTTTAAGAAAAAGCAAGTCTTCGAATCAAAATTGGATTCGGGGGCTAGGTTATAAGATAAGAAGGTTCCAGAACGCATCTGCAGGCACCTATCTCACCCTGATTAAAGGTCTCCTAATTACTTTTGGGCTTATCAAAATCTTATAAAAACAACCCTAATTATCTAATCAACCAAGAAAATATGAATAATAATATATAATAAACACTAAATAAATAAGGGAAAAAAAAGAAGCAAACAAAACCCTAAAGACCTTATGAGACACACAACCAACCTAAGGTTGGACTTGCGCTCTATTGGCTGCCTACGTACTTTACCAGTGTCCTGATAGAGATCAAAGTCCATCGTAGTTCGAATACCTAGGACTCATCCTAAGATAGGGAACTACCTCCATCTTATCTTTTAAAATCTACTTAGAATTATAATCTGAAGAGACCTATTAATCAAACATAATTCTTTTTCAAAATACAATTCTTTTCAAAATACAATTCTTTTCTTATCCAAATTCCTTTTAAGATAATCTTTTCTAGATTAGATTTCTAATCAAATTTTAAAGCAATAATTGAGGATAAAACTTTATCTTTAGGGAGTCCTAAGGAAGTGCAAACACTTCCCCTAATCTTAGGGTATCTAGAACATCTCTACTTGTATCTAAACTTTAACATGAATAAGGACACATCCTAAGCATGTTCCTAAACAAGAAAGTCAATGCAAACACAACTCTAGCATGTAAAGAACTCTAATAATGATGCAAAAATAACCCTAACCATTTCTAGGTTGTCCTAGACTTGATTTCTTGCCTAAATGCCTAAAAAAATAAATTAAACTAAAGTGATTAAAGGATGTTTAAGCTACTGGACAACAACTTAAACATACCTAAAATACCTTAATGTAATGCCAAAAATATTCAAAAACAATCCTAGTAACTATGCATGCTTTCTACAAAGCAAATATGCGATAATTGACTAAAAACCATACTTTCATGCTTTAATATGAACATATACCATCATGTGCATTAAAATAAAATCACAAGGGAAGAATCTTACCTTCGCAAGCTTCCTTGAACCATTAAACATTGAACCACAAAAGCACAATAGGCATACAAAAACACTTATCCATATAAAATCATAAAATATCAAGTTTTCACTTTATCGAACACATATAAATGCAAAGACTCTCTCTATAACTTTAAAAAACAACACCTAAACCATCCTAAAACATGCTCAAATATATATGAAAACACTCTTTTGATACAAAATATGAAACCATGCATTCCCATGTAGAGTCATAAGCCAAAACATGTAATAACACATAAATATCATTTCTTTATATTAAAAGAAGCAACTTTAACATCCTACCATACCTTCTATACATAAATTAACCGAACAAAATTCATCCTAAGACATGCTTCTAGTATCTAATCAATGCTATCATGCTCAACAAACAACAAGGACATTGATTTTCATGTAAAAGAAGAACCTTTATGAACAACTATGCAGACTTGACTCAAAACAGAAACCTTTATGCATTCTAAACACTTATATTATACACGCAACAAACTAAAATCTATTCTTAAACATGCATACCTATTCTAAACATCAATTCCTACTCCTAACCATGCATATAATTAGAGGAAACTAGAACATACATTCTAAAATTACTCTAAATATGCAGAAATTTCTAAAAACCAACTATGATATGCAAAACTACATTCTACAACTAATGGGATAGATGAACATACCTTAATCCTTCTTCTTCCTTGCTCCAAGCCTTTTTCTTCAAGCTCCAATGGCCTCTAAATTTGGAGCTAGGGTTCTAAGGGGTGATTCAAGTGTCCCAAGTCTCTCCTCCCTAAGTTCAGTCCTCCAAAACTGATTTATAAGTGATGTATATATAGAAGAGGTTTCAATTTGATCAATAGCTCTCATTAAAATCCTATGGAATGATCCAAAGGTCTTAAATGAGTCTTCCAAGCTCTCCAAGGTCCAGCTAAATCCTCCAAGCTAATCTAAAGAGGTTTTGGGAAGAGTCCCAAATGATTAGAACTAAAAAAAACTCGAAAAAAATGCGGAATCTGGGATTAGGCTCGGGTGACCGTCCACCCTAGGACGGTTGGTCATCCATCATGGATAGTTGGCCGTCCATCATGGACGGTTGGATGTCCCTAGGTGGTTGGTCATTGGGCCTCAGGTGCAATTTGTCCCAATTTAGGCCTAACTTGGCCCATCTCGATCCGGTTTCGGTTTTTTTCGACTTTTCGAGCCCGTTTCAAGTCCAAATTCAACGATTTAAGAACCAAAACGACCATGATTCGATTCTTCATGTTTTGAAAAGTGTTTGAAGTAAAAATGCATTAACCAAAGTCAAAGTTTTTAAGAGGAAGTCAACCGATTAGCTGTTTTGGGCCTGTCGAGCTCAAATTAGGGTTTTGAAATCCACTAACCAATTACTCTCGAAATCGTTTCTACTTCTCGAAACAAGTTTTAACAATATTTAAGAAAGTGTTTTAAAGCTTTTGAAAGCTTTGATTTGATAAAAAGATCAAATTCCGATCATTCTTGGTTGAAACCCTAATCTGAGCTTAAAAGGGCCCTTTGGGCCTTAAGAGCCAAACATGAGCCCAAATGCTCAATAGACCTTGCCACTGATCAACTTAGCTACCAAACACACCCTAAATATCAATGCAAAACTCATGGGACAATCTGGGACAAGATCGACAGTCATTTGGAGCTTTTGTGATCCAAATGACAATATTGCCTTTCAAGTCGCAAAAAACCTTATTACCTATCAAGCCTGACTCGGAATGCTATGAAGTTTAGCAGGGACATTCCTAGAATCACTAAAAACTAAATGCAAAAAGAATCGACTCAATCTGACCTAAAAACTTACATGCGATAACGACCTCTATCTAACTGTTCAAAAGGGTACTATGGGCAACTTAGGATTTCGACACCCTATTTTACCTCAAATTATAGGCAACCATCCATGACTCTGCTCAGGGTCAAAAATGGATGTCTACATCCACAGTTTCAGCCCAGTCGACATTGGAATATGCAGCAAAGTTAGGGTTGGTATTAAAAGAATACCAAATCCCATAGGACAAAGTCCCACTGATATAACGAATAATGCGTTTAACCGCATTAAGATTTTGGGACAAGACTGAAATCTAGCACAAACACCTACACTGCATGAGATGTCAAGACGACTTGCCGTGAGATACAATAAGCTACCTATCATGTTACGGTATAGAGTTTGTTCAACATCACTGCCAGTTTTGTCTTTTCCTAACTTAGTACTAGTGCTCATGGGGGTACAAACATGTTTAGCACTATCTAGACCAAACTTCCTAACTAATTCTCTTGCATATTTAGATTGACATATAAATAACCTATCATCTAATTGACTAATCTGAAGACCCATGAAGTAAGTGAGTTCACCTACCATACTTATCTCAAATTCAGATTTCATCTCCTCGAAAAATGCAAGAGCTAACTCACTCAAAGTAGACCCAAAAACAATGTCATCAACGTAAACCTGGGCTACTACAAAAACATCATTGACATTCCTAATAAACAAGGTACGATTAGCTCCCCCTCGAGAAAAACGCTTCTCCTTAAGGTAAGTAGTCAATCTTTTGTACCATGCCCTAAGAGCCTGTTTTAGACCATACAAAGCCTTTTTAAGTTGATAAATATGTCTAGGATGTTGTGGATCCTCAAACCCTTTGGGTTGTTCCACATACACTTCCTCCTATAAGAAACCATTTAAAAATGCACTTTTTACATCCATTTGAAATAATTTAAATCGTAAATGACACACAATGGATAGTAAAAGTCTAATAGATTCGAGACGAGCAACAAGAGCAAAGGTTTCATCAAAATCAATACCCTCCTCTTGGGTATATCCTTGTGCCACTAACCTAGCCTTATTTCTAAATATGGTACCACTTTCTTCATATTTATTCTTAAATATCCACTTGGTACCAATAAAATTTTTGTTCGAAGGCCTAGGTACAAGATCTCATACATCATTTTTTTGTGAATTGACCCAACTCTTCTTGCATAGCACTAATCTAGTTTTCTTCATATAAGGCTTCTTTCACATTCTTGGGTTCAAGAGAAGAAGTATAGCAAATGTGACTTACCTCATTCTCAATCTGTCTACGAGTTTCCACACCAACATCAACACTGCCAATGATGTCAGAAAGTGAATGTCTCTTTTGAATCCATGTAGATGATGGTTTATTTGGAGAAGATTGTGAATCAAGAGGTTGTGTAGAGGAATCCTCAACACTTGTATCTATAGGAGTATCACATTCCTCTTCAACAAATTGATCTTGTGGCGAATTGTAACTATCACTATTGCCACATTAGTTGATTCCATGACAGTAGACGTCCTAATATTAAAGACTTTATATGCTCTACTATTCATGGAATAGCCTATGAATATACCATCGTCACTTCGAGAGTCACATTTTCCTAAATTTTCTCCATCTCTCAAGATATAACACTTACTCCCAAAGACACGAAAGTATTTCAGGTTAGGCTTTTTGCCTTTCCAAAACTCATAAGGAGTTTGAGAAGTGCCCGGTCTCAAATAGACACGTTTGACAGTATGACAAGCAGTGTTAACAGCTTCTGCCTAAATGTGTTTTGCCACACTGTTACCTAGGAGCATGACACAAGCCATTTCTTGAATCACCCTATTTTTTTTTTCAATTACACCATTCTGTTGTGGAGTTTTAGGGGCAGAAATTTCATGTTGCATGCCTTGTTCATTACAATACTCAGCAAACTCGGAGTTTTCAAACTCATGACCATGATCACTCCTAAGTCTAACAACTTTTCCTATGGAGTTGCCTTTCTCATTTTGAACCTTTTGACAAATGGACTTGAAGTTCTCAAAAGCTTCAGCTTTCTCTCTCAGGAATGCAACCCAAGTGAAATTAGTGAAATCATCTACCATAACTAGTATATATCATTTCCCACCTAAACTCTTAGTCCTCAAAGGACCCATTAGGTCAACATGGACTAACTCTAAAGGTTTAGTGGTACCAACAATATTAGTCTTCTTATGCGAAGCTCGAGTTTATTTTCCCTTTTTACAAGGTCCACAAACACTGGAATTTGAAGACTTAGCTAGTTTTGTAACTCCATTGACTAGGTCTTTACTAACTAATTTATCAAGATCTTTGAAGTTCAAATGACCTAGTCTTTGGTGTCATAGATCAAGCTCATCAACTTTAGCACTGTTACATTTCAAAGAAGTATTAGCAATTAAACCGTAACAGTTATCAGTTGTCCTCTCACCTTGCATGACAACCTTACCATCTTCATTTTGCACAGTACAAGTATTTTTGGTAAAGTTGACAGCAAAGTTGGCATCACACAACTGGCTTATACTAATGCGATTAGCCTTAAGTCCATCAACATACAACACATTATCTAGCTTGGGAAAACCTGGGGCTTTAACTATCCCTTTCCCAACTATGTTAGACTCACTCCCATCACCAAAAGTAACAGTACTATATTTACAGGAATTAAGGTGAACAAAGAGGGACTTGTCACCGGTCATATGCCTAGAGCACCCATTATTAAAATACCATTGTGTGTTATCATGTGCTTTTAAAGCAGTATAAATGACCAAGCATCTCAAATCAGAAGATCTAACCCAAACTGCCCTAGTTCTAGAATTTGCTTTTTGGTTAGAAAAAATTTTGGGTTGTTTCCTAGAACCATACATCTCTTGACCTTTATTCTAAAGCTTGCCTGAATTAATCAATCTCTTGACTTCATCATTAGTAGTTGAGACTTTTTAAGCAAAGCATCAATTTGACTTTTAACATTCCCGTTGTTATAACTAGAATAGTTTTTCTTGGGATAATATTTTAGCTTAAAACAGTTAGGTCTAATATGGCCTTTGACTCCACAATGATAACAAATCGGAACAAAAGTAGATTTGGGAGTCAATTTCCTTTTAGATATAGGAATTGGTTGCGTAGAAGGTTTTTCTTCAACAATCTTAGCTTTAGGAGCTTTGATCGATGTTAACCTTAGAGGGTTTAACCTCTTGAACATTAAAACATAAACCTTCTTTACCAAAATTACCTTTAACAGTACCTAATAGTTGATTGAGTTGCTCAGACCTCTTATCAAGGTTAATTCTTAGGTCACGAGCATTATCAACTTCTTTTTTGAGATTGGCAATGAGAGTGATATTCTTTCTCTTTTTCAGACTTGAGAAGAAGTTCACTATCTAAAGATTTAACTTTTTCAATTAACTCGGACTTTTCCTTTTCAATAAGGATATGCTTTTCAGAAAAAGTTACCCTATGACCTTTTGACTGACTAACACTAGCCTCTAGGTCAACGACTTCCTATTTTTAATGAGTCTCTTTCTTTTTCAAGATTGTTGAACTTAATTGCCAAATTCAGATTTTTCTTCCTAAGTTTCATGGCATTATCAAACAATTCATTATAAGCTAACCGGAGATTATCTTGTTTAAGAGTTTGTTCATCATCTTCTTCCAAAACAGAAGACTCATTAGACACAACTAATTCCGACTCAAACTCAACAGATTCAGACTCATCTAAGACTGACTGAGACTCGACTTTACTATTAGAAGACTCTCCTAGTTCAAAAGTAGACACAACAACGGCAGTGAAGTTTTTAAACTCATCTATGTCTATGTTTGATTCATTCCCTTATTCCTCATTGTCACTTCGAGTGGCACAATTAGTCTAATTTTTGCATTTATTTTTATTCTTCTCAGGACATTCAGAAGCTCTATGACCTAATTTGTGACAATTAAAGCATTTTTTTCCAGTATTGTTCACAGATTGAGTCTTTTTGACTATTGAGTTAGAAGATGAACCAGACCTCAAAGAATTTCTTTGCTTAGGAGGATTGCTTTTTTAAAATTTAAGATATTTTTTAAATTTTACAAAGAGAGCAATATTCTCATCATCAACAGTCACCTCATCATCAGAATTAGAGGATTCTTCTTTGATTGACTTTAATGCAACGAATTTAGATTTTTTTAGGTTGCCTTAAAGTTAATTCAAAGGCTTGGAGTGAACCACATAGTTCATCCACTTTCAACAAATCAACATCCTTACTTTCTTAAATCATAGTGATTTTAGGTCGAAATCTATCAGGTAAAAACCTTAAAATTTTATTAACAACAACTTTGTCAGATATTATCTCACCTATATTAAAAGACGTGTTAACTATGTCATTTAACTTAGCATAGAATTCAGAATAAGTTTCGTTCTCCTCCATCCTAAGTCTTTCAAAGCTAGAAGTCAAAATTTGAATACGAGACTTCCTAACTTCACAAGTACCCTCATAGGTAACTTGCAAGACATCCCAAGCTTCTTTCGCAGTAGACTAAGTCATTATCCTCCGTTACTCTAACCCAGAAACACCATTAAAAATGGCGTAGAGACCTTTTTTGTTCCAACTACTCCTCTTTAGGTCATTTCTATCTCATTCCTCAGGAGGTTTGGGACCAGTGACACCATCTTTGGTCACTGTAGGGGGACTCCAACCTGTTTCTACGGTAAGCCGCATCCTATCTGTGGACCAGCCTTTTTGACGGGGCTTATGAGGTGTCCACATCATCACCGGGCGATGATTAGAGATTTTTAGAAAACAAACAAAACAAAGGAGTCGCCACCTTATTTTTAAGGAATAAGGAAACCATGAAAAATATTTTTATTTTTAAAATCAAAACAAAACAAACTCCATTTTTCAATGAAAATACAGTCTACAAACCAGAGTTGGATCCGGGGGCTAGGTTACGACGTGGGAAGGTTCCGAGCTTTCACTTGTAGGCACCCACATCGCCCTAATTAAAGGACTTCTAATTTATTTGGGCTATTTAAATTTCTTATTACAAACAATCCTAAATAATCTAAATCATCCAATAAAGTAGTGATATAAATGCATTATCTATATTAGTTATATTAATAATAAAAAAAATACAAACAAACCCTAAGAACCTAGAATACCCTACGGGCATCCTGGGGCGGACTTGAGCCATATTAGCGCCTACGTAACTTACTAGTATCACCTAGCAAGTATCAAAGTCCACGTAGTTCGACTACCCTAGGACTCTCCTATTGTAATCGATCACATCATCAAAGGTATTCAACCTAATTCAAGACTCTAGTTTCGAGAGTATTTTATTCATTCAAAATCATTTATTTGAAATCATTTCAAATTAAAAAGATTTTCATAAAATCCAAATATCCTAAATAATTCTTATCTTTAGAATTAAATTCCAATTGAAAATCTTTTTCAAAGATATTTCAAGAAAACAAATCATATTGAGAGGAATTTCATTCCAAAGTAAAAATCTTTAAAACATTTCAAATCTTTTTGAAAATCATTTAATAATAAAATCTTTCATAAAATCATGTTTATTTCATAAACATTGCATCAAAAATCTTTTTAGGAAATCTCTCGAAGATTGACTCTTAAATTGATTAAAATACTCAAATTTGAGTATGACTTTTACAACAAAAGACAGTCCTAGAGAAGGTCAAGTGACCTTCCTAAACCTAGGGTCCCTAACTAACCCTAAAGTTTGTCTAACACTCTAAAATCCTAATGCAATGCATGCTGAAATTTAAACAAATTAATCAAACATTCACAAAATCAATTCTAACGATGCATGAAAATGTTCCTAAATGCATACTAATCAAACTATGTGATCCTAAACATATTTCTAAGTTAGATTTAGCCCTAAAATAATTTTTAGAAGCGATTTAAGGACATAAACAAACCCGGACAGATTTGAATATTAACCTTAAACCACCCTAAAAACTATGAAAATAAGAACAAAAAATTGTGAAGATGACCTAGCATGCTTTTTACATGAATATACAAGATAAACTACAAAAATCATGCAAAACATGGCTTAAAAATGATAATTAAGCCATTTTAAAGTATATATTCAAATCTGGACAGATTTGAATACACACTTTTAATGGCCTAAAAATCATTCTTAATCCATGGTTAATAATGAATAAACATCCTAATATGCATACTAATATAATATACAAATTTAAACTAATATGCTTGACTAGATTATCACATAAAACAACATTAAAATCAACAAAAAAAAAAAAATGCTTTTATAATTAATTTAAACACAAGAGGAGGATCTTACCTTCGCACGCTCCCTCGTACACAATTCATATATTCAAATCATTCAATCAATATCAAGTGTTCAAATAATCATGAAAAACATAAAAAATTGACTTATGACTCATCACATATCAAGAACAATATATTAACACATTCATATCATTATTAATACCATCAATCAAACATTAAGAGATTCAAATAACAATATGAACATATCAACACCTATTCTAAACATGCTTACACATAAAATAATGAAAAACTCATCCTAAACATGATTACTAACATAAAATAATAACAAAACTAATCCTAAACACATCCTAATCACATAAAATCATAATGGAAAATATCCTAACATGCTTGCTAAACATAAAATAACAATAAAACTAACCCTAACATGCATATTCACATAAAATCATAACAAAATAACAATAATCCTAGACATACATAAAATCACAAATAAAACTAACCCTAGTCATGCATCCTAACATAAAATTATGATAAAACTAAATAACCCTAGGCATGCATCCTAACATAAAAATCACAAATGAAGAATCCTAAACATGCATACTAACATAAGATAACAACAAAACTAACTTTAATCATGCAAGCTTCATTAAACAAACATCATGTAATAACCAATATTATTCTAACATATGCAAGCAACTAAAAATAATATATTATACATCTTGAATACATGAGAATGGAGAAAAAAAAGAAGGATTTACATAAAAAATCAAAGAATAAAACCATGGTTGAGCATTTACCCTTCGATCTCCTTCTTGGCTACCTTTCTCAAAGCTCCTAACCTTCAGTTCTTGCCCTCTCAATGGTGTAACAATGGAGGACCAGATCTGTAGCCTCCTTCTCAAAACCCTAGAATTCTCCATCTCTTCTTTTTCTTTTTTTTCCTCTAACTCTATAATGAAGCATATATAGAGCTAGGGTTTAAAACCTTGAATGGTTAGGATTTAATCATCTAAAAACAATCCTAGGGCTTAGAACAACTCTCCCCTAGGGTTTGCCAGCTGAAACCCTTCGAATTCATCCAAAAAAAAAAAAAAAACAAGTCAAATTGGCCAAAACAAGTGGGAAAGTTACAAACCTGCCAAAATTGCAAAATTGGCTCGACCATCCTGATGGCCGTCCTAGCATGGATGGCTGGACGGTTGGCCGTCCTAGCTAGGACGGTCACCATGCTGACTTCCCATATTTTCTTCCCCAAATTCAAGGGTTTTCATATTTTGGCCATATTTTGGTCAAATCTGATCCAAATTCGATAGTTCAGGGCTCAAAACGACCGTGTTTTGATCCTCCACATTTTTAGAATGTTTTTGGGTTAAAAATACTTGACCATGGTCAAGGGTTTTAGCAAAACGTTAGCCAATTGACCCGGTTGTGCCAAAATTGGTCATATGACCATTCTTTGTTTTGTAAAATTGATCAATTAGGCTTGCACCACTTCTAAAAACATGGTTTTAATATGAAATTGGTACTTGAAAACATGTTTTGAAAATCTTTCATTTTTGTGAAAATAATCAATTCACGGTCGATTAGAACAAAACCCTAATTCAGTTCATTCTTACCCGTGGGATCGATTTTGGGTGAATCTATCCCAACCATTCAAAGGCTAAATTGACACTTCAAATACACTCCCCACATCCATATAAACCTCATGAGACAATCCGTTTCGAATTCGGAGGTCATTCGGAAATTATACAAGAAAAAGGACGAAAATGCCCTTCAAGTCGCAAAACCCTAATTACCTATCGAGCTCTCATCAGAATGCCATGAAAATTTACAGGGATGTTCTAAAACACTTCAAAAGTCAAATGTAATACAAATGGGTTGATTCCAATCCAAATGTATACATGAAATAACGAATTGTCCTTTTCCTCAGAAAAGGGCAATTTGGGCAATTTGGTCTTTACAAGGCCAATTCCTCACCAAATGATCAGCTATTCTAGTTAATCATTTGCATGAACATATGGTAGAAATAATTGGTAAAAATGGGGTGTCCACACTATAATTAATGAATTTTAAGAAAATCATCTTCTTGGATTTTCAATAGGAATAATTTAATCCTCAAACAGTAGGGGTCTAGCATTTGAATCGCCTTCTTTCAAGAAATTCATCTCCTCGAAGTAGAAAAACACTCAAGTGATTAAACCTTTCGAGTGAACTCAACTCTAGTACCAATTGAAATTTCGAGGATACTATTTCTTGACAAAAAAACGTAAATTTAATTACCTAGCCTTTACTTAGTGTTCAGTTGTCAATAATAAGCAATATTAAACATTCACACAGAACACAAGTTTTTAAAAGGAAAACCCTAATGGGAAAAAATCTCAGGAACACTAGAAATCATTATAAACAAAAACCAAGTACAAGAAAAGTGATATTACTCACAAGACGGTACTTGAAACCACAAGCCCAGTAGAATCCCTTCTTGAACGAGCACCCAACAAATCCATGTTACCTTCACAGTATCTCCACAAACTGAATCTACAGCCCTAGCTCCACACACCGAAGTCCACGATGCCAACGGAAATCCACCGTCCAATTCGAATCCACGAATCAATCTAAACTAGGTAGGGATGAAGTTGAAATAGCAAAGTTATTATGTTTTATGCATCAAATCAATGCAGAATATCCAAGGAACTATGGATGCACAGAAAACCAAGAGAAAAACCTAGGGTTTTGACAAGTTAATAATCAATTCAAGGCTTGTAACCTAAAACCCTTTGAAATTTTCTTTATATAGCAGCAGAAACAATGCCTAAGTGTTTCAAAGCATTTAGAACTGAAACACATGAAATATACTAAAAATAGGCCCAACTTAATTACGAGCTAGATCGATCTGAGTTTTTAGCTAGGATCAATCCACCCTCTCCTGCCACATGGATCGATCTGGGCTCCAGAGCTGGATCGATCCACTCGATCCTACACAAATCATTGGATCGATCCAACTTATGTAAAAGCCTAAATATATTTAATTTTCATATAAAAAGACTTATATGCAAGTATGCATGGATCATTCCTAGGTACTTGGGGAAATTTAAACCACCTATAGTTAATAGAATAACCTAGGTTCTAAGTCAAACTTACCTTCCTAGGACATAAACCAACATTTGAATGCAATTCGAGCTTGAACGATACGAATTTATCGATTTGCAGCGATTCTCTCATGCTTAACACTGCAGCTTGAGCTTCTAGGGATTATGGGCTTGAGACTAATCACATACGCAGGCTTTTGACACCCGAATTAGCCAACACTAACAAATGATAAACCTAACAAGAACCAAGGATATGGACAAGATGAACTCTAAATCTCAACTCATTTCTTTTATTGTTCAAATATTCAAAACAATTTTTGTGCATTAAGTACAAACAACTCTCAGATCTACATCCATTGGATTTTTCTTTATTTTTCTCATTTTTGAACAAAATCAAAAGGATTGAAAGTTTTTGTCGAATATCTATCTCTGAGGACAATGACCATAAAATTATCATGTACTATACTTGACAACCATGCTATGCTTGGGATAAATAGCATTACAAATCTGATAGTCTTGCCAAATTGGAACCTCGTGAGGCCAGTACTTTTTTTTTTTTTCAAAAACAAAAAAAAAAAAAAAAAAAAAAAAAAAAACTATTCAAAAGTTCCAATTTGAGTTCTTTTTTTACCAAAAAGTCCCATCATTTTTTCACTTGACTCAAAAAATCCAATTTACAATGCATCAATTTTATGAAATGCATCAGTTTTTGCATAACCAAAAAATAAATTGAAATATTTCTCATTAAACTGATGGTTTCATATAAAACTGAAGCATGCTTCTTAAAACTGATGCATTTTCACATTAGTTTTGTTTTTTAAAAAAAATACATCGGTTTCGTAAATAAATAAATAAAAAAATCGGAAAACTGATCTATACATCAATTTTCTGCAAATGAATTAGTTTCTGCAAAACCAAAAAATAAACTAATGTGTTTCTCATTAAACTTACGGATTCTTATAAAACTAAATCATGCCTATAAAAACTGATGCGAAAAATGCATCAGTTTTTGCCAAACCAAAAAACAACTAATGGGTTTCTCATTAAACTTACGGATTTTTATAAAACTAAAATATGCCTATGAAAACTGATGCATTTTCATATCATTTAGCCCGCCGCCCCCCAAAAAAAAAAAAACACACATTTGAAAAACTAATCTATGCATCAGTTTCTGTCAAAAAAGCATAGCGCCTCTTTAATAAGGGGTCAATCCCCTAATATGTGCAAGTGAGTCCTCCATAGTTTGCGATTTTGGTTAGTGAGGGAATCCTGATTTGCTCCTAATGTGCAAAACAATTTAGGACCTCCTAATCTTTTGATGGATGGGCAACAAGTCAATTTTGGAGATGATCCAATAGCACAATCAATGGCAATCATCTTGTTATTGTAAAATGGGGATTGAGGTGCATGAGTCATGGTGGATTAGATGGACAGTGAAACCGTCACCGACGGCTTTGGTATGATGGAGTTTGGATAGTGGAATGAAGATGATGAAGAGAAGGAAGATGAGAATAGGAAAATGAGATGTGACTGCAGTAGAAGTTGCATGGAGAATTAACAAAGAACTAACGGAATTAAGTCTTTAAAAAAAAGGAAGAATCTTGGGTGGTGTTGGCGGCAAACCGGTTCTTTAGAAAGATGTATGTGAATTGCGGG
>JAESVK010000912.1:3906561-3948368 GCA_017140935.1 Hamamelis virginiana | reverse complement strand
AAGTGGTCCAAGAGTTAGTTCATCAAAAAGAAGAGGAGGATAAGGTGCGAGCCTGTACTAATCCCTTGTTTGAGAATGTTGATGAAGAGGAATGTTTTCTTAGACCGAAGATAGTTGTTGAGCCCACTAGGTCTGGTACAGAATTTATTCAGCCTGTTGATCTCGATAAAGAATCCAAGCCCAAGACCCCTGCTTTCTTTTCCACTGAGCCCATATTATTGAGTAGTAAGGTGGAAGCCCAGGAAAAAGCCTTGAAAGGTATTAAGAAGTCTGATGATCTGGTGGACATGTCATCGCTATCTCTGTTCCCTAAAGCTCATATGCCCACTCATTTCAGAATGCCCGAGTTAAAGAAGTTTGATGGAATGGGTTGTCCTAAGACCCATCTAAAGATGTACGTGAGGGCCATGCACCCACAAGGGGCTGACGATGATCTGTTAGCCCAAATGTACGAGACACTGGCTCGATCCGCTCTGAAATGGTTTCTGTCACTGGATGAGTCTAGAATGAAGACATGAGAAGATGTATGCATCGAGTTTAGCAATCATTACAGGTATAACACAGAAGTTGATATCACAAGGAGAGATTTGGAGACTACTAAACAGGAATCAAGGGAAATTTTCTTTGCTTTCCTCACCCGATAGAGAGCCAATGCTTCTAAAATGGCTAACCGTCCTGAGGAAGAAGAATAAATCCGCATGATAGTGAAGAACTTGCTCCCAGTTTATCATAAGCACATATTTTTCCAATATCTTCCAAATTTTCGAGCTCTAGTCGCTGCTGGTACCCAAGTGGAGGACACTCTAGCCGATGGAGCCCTCCGAACTGATGAATCCTACAAGAACCACCGACCTGTCATCAATGGGAAGGCTACCGAAGTCAACACCATATCTCAACCTGCTCCATTTACCCAACCATTTTTCCTTAGGAAATAAACCATTCAGAAAATTCACCGAGCTTTATATGCCATTGGAAAAAGTCTTTAAGAAATTAAAAGCTCGAGGCTTGCTCCAACCTTTAAAGCCCAGACCTACACCCAATCCATTACCCAAGAGCTACAATGAAAACGAATACTGCCAATTCCATCAATCCAAAGGCCATACTACTAACCGTTGCATTCGCTTTCTCCATGAAGTTCAAGACCTCATAGATAACAAGACTATTTCTCCACCTTCTCAACCCAATGTTACCCAAAATCCACTTGCTACCCATGCAGTCCCACCACCAGTCAATATCAATGTCATACATACCAACCCTTATGGCCACTGTGGGCCCATCCGTCCTCACACCCCATTCCCTGCCACCATAATTGAGATGTTTCATCATTGTCTGGCCCGTAGGCTCATTATCCCATCCAAGCCAAGATCCAAAAAGCTTTACTGCCAATACCATGCCACATCTAGCCATGACACAGAATCTTGTGACACCCTGCAGAACCTAGTACAAAATCTCATCGACCAGGATCAAATTAAAATCCTTTAGCCTTTCACTAGCCCACAAGGGCTTTACCGTTCTTGGAGACAGTTTGAGAGACATACATTTTTTGGCTTCAATTCATATGGACTTCCCGAACCCCGTAAAGTAGATCAGTCACTTAAAAATGATACTAGTCAGTAGGCCCTCAGAAGAAGGTTTGAAGCTAAAGATCCTTCAGTAGACTTGTTGACTGAAAGGAGTGGGAGGTTCAGCTTTTACGTCCTTTACCCTGAAGATTCTTGTGAAGTCAAGATGGCAGAGATTGAGCCCATGCCTATCCAGATTAGACCTAAGGCTAAAGTTAAGAAAACCTTCTCCAAGACCAAGACCAGTCAGCGAGAGTTGAGAAAAAGATATGAGGCCGGAGACCCTGAAGTAGGCCTGTTGGGTGAACTAAGTGGAAAGTTCGATTTCTATGTCCTTTATCCAAGGGTAGAGAAGCCCATTGTTGAATAGTCCATTGTCCCTACTGGTTGGGATAACATCCCTGATCTGCCTAAAGAGAATATTTCTCTAGCTCATGATGAACCCGAAGATCCAAATCTTATTCTTTCCGAGGAAGCCAGCCAGGTTATCTTCAAGAAGGATTTTAAGAATAGGACCCGCACGACCTCCAGGATTATCGATATAAACAAGGAAATTCGTTACTTAGCCATTTATCCGAGGCAACCATGGGTCACCCAATGTTACAGATCAAGTTCGACTTCTGCTGAGTCTACTATAGATGATGGGTCAGAAAATGAGATTGATATCATAGAGTGGGAAGATTTGATAAACACGCCCGAGGAGATAACAGATATTTGGGCCAGTGATGAGGAAGATGTTAACCATGTCTCTAAAGGAGGTCGTCATTTTAAGCCCGCTAACTTGGAATTCGATAATCCTTTAGGAGAGTTAGAGAGATCCCAACACACTGAGGTTCAAAAAGAAGAGGAAGAGATACTGAAACAGCTTAAGCGGACTCAAGCTAATATCACTATCTGGAGACTTTTAATGGCTTCTCAAAAGCAAAGGCAGATAGTACTCAGGCTACTCAACCAAGTTTAGATTCACATCGATACTTCACCCGAGGGTTTAGTCAGTTTGGTCAGTCCAGTTCAGCATGGGCAGTCAATATCCTTCATAGAGTCAGATCTTCCGAAGAAGGGACCTCATCATTTGCAAGCTTTGTATGTCACAGTGGATACTATGGGTAAGAGGATTCCTACAGTGTTGATAGATAATGGGTCAGCTTTGAATGTGTGTCCTCTCAGCACCGCCACTTCCTTGGGCATCGAACCGTCAGAATTCAAGCCGTTAGGGCAGACTATGAGAGCGTATGATAACACTCAAAGAGAAGTAGTTGGCATGGTCACTTTATCTCTAGTTATTGGGCCTGTAGAGTTCCAAGTCGATTTCCAAGTACTAGGCATACCTGCTTATTTCAATCTTTTACTTGGTAGGCCTTGGATCCATCCAATTGGGGCTGTGCCTTCTTCCCTCCACCAAAAAGTTAAGTTCCCCTACAAAAGCTCAGTGGTGACGTTGAAGGGAGATTCTGAGATCACTCCTACCCATGTACCTATCTGTGAGATCAAGCCGGAGATTGAAGAAGTACCATTGACAGGCTTTGAATACATACAATGTGTAGAGGTTGAATCTGGATGTAAAGAGAAAATGGTGCTAGACTGTAGTCCACATGGGAATATGCAAGTAGGTCAGATCATGAAAAATATGGGCTTCTTTCCAGGAATGGGCTTAGGTCATCGTCATCAAGGCACGCCTAGTTCTATCGAATATCCCTTAGCAATTTATCATTTTGGATTGGGCTATCAAAGTACCGAAGTTGACAGAAAACAGATGGCACAGAAAAGAAGAGAGAGACAATTGGCCAAAGAAGAGGGACGAGTCCCTAACCTCACTCTGAAACCTTACCGACCCACTCTGAATGGGGCTTTTGTCAAAGAAGTGAAAGAATACAATCAAGGAACGCAGCGGAAGGTAGGATTTTAAAAATTTCCCATTGTATTCATCCATGAATCAACTTAATCGATAAAACGAATTAATTTTAATATAAAAGACAATAAATTAAAGCTTACTTGTATGCTCCTTTGCTATGCTATCTCACTTTGATGATCGTCCTCGCCAATCTTCAAGCCTAAAAAATATGACGGCCTCCAATGTTGATCCACACGAACATAAGAGTTAATAAACCTCCTTGATTTTCAACACTTGAAAAACAAGCATGGAGAGGGAGAGAGAGAGAGAGGCAGCAGCACTAAAGAGAGAGAGCTCTTGATTAGTTCAAGCTTAATGACTATTAGGGTTCCCTCTCTTTAAACAGACCTCTCCTCTTCTTAGGGTGTTTGGTTACTAGTGCTAGCATGACCATTAACCCTATTTTGGTTACTAACACTCTTGAATTAGATATCCTTTTGACTCTTAATTAATTAACCATTAATTAATTAAAGCCAAATATATATTAATAAGAGTGCACCCCTCTCACAAGTTTAACAACCTCACTTATGTCCTTATGTGTGTGACCCATTGGGTTCATCCCAACCTAGTAGTGGCAGGGGACATCTCAATGTCGCCCAAAATAGAAACTTTCTATTTTTAGGTTCGATTGGAACAATTCCAATTTCGCCCTCAATGATAACTCTTATCATTAGGCCTTCACTAGTCATGAGTGACATCTAGCAATATGTCATGACATACCCTAGGTGTGGGTGAATATACGAACGTGTAAATGAACCTATAGATAATCCCTCACCAAACAATGTCTTGATTAAGTTAATTGGGTATGGATTCTGAAAGAATATGTGCAGGGAGGATTCGCAGCGGAAGACAAACTATAAAATTTTATAAAAACAAGAATCCATCCATTCATATTCAAGCAGGAAATCGAAACAAGCATATGATCATGAATAATACAGGTACAAGAATTAAACAACTTTAAAACATTGACTTACTTGATTTGCCATTGATGAAACTTCGATCGCATCCTAGCTTCAAAGTGTATGAAGCCTCCAAGGTATCCACACGAACCCAAGATTCCATAAGCTCCTTGCACTTGTTCAACTCTTGAATCAAAGCAAGATGGAGAGGGAGAGAGAGAGCAATTCAGCCATAGGAGAAAAGGCACTCTAGGGCCGGCCTCCTCAAGGGAATAATGAAAAGCCTCTCTTTCTTTTTAGGGTTAGGATGTTCTAGTGCTAGCATGCACCCTCACCTTATGTATTTATAGATAAATACTAGGGTTTCTAATATTTGCAACTTAGTCCTCCTTAATTAACCTTTAATTAAAGAGCCCAAGTAAGTTACATAAAATTAGAAACTAACCCCTCTCCTAACTTAAAGAACTCACTTGTGTCCTTATGTGTGTGACCCTTTGGGTTCATCCCAACCTAGCAGTGGACAGGGACATCTCTATGTCTCCTAAAATAGAAAGTTTCTATTTTTAGGTTCAATTGGAATAATTCCAATTATGCCCTCATTGATAACACTTTATCAATAGGCCTACACTGGTCATGAGTGACATCTAGCAACATATCATGACGTACCCTAGGTGTGGGTGAATAGCGGAACCATATGAACCCTTCATGTTACTTAATCCTTCATCCCCTAATGTCACTGTTAAGATATTCAGGCATGGTTATTAAGTCAAACCATATCTTAACAACTTGTTAAATGTTCCACAAAATATAATTCTCAATAAGATAAACTCATGAAACACTTTTCACAGTTTACCTATCACCATGGCCATGGATTTCACACTGAGAATTATCTTTGTGAACGAACCTTGACATTCTCTCTCATCAAAGATGAAAGTGATGATTCCTTCTTGCGCACTCATTTACCTTCATACATAACCCTACTAGAGCCAATGAGTACCGATTACACCCTTGTGGTTAAGGATGTACGAGATACTATCAAACTCAAGTGACCTATGCATAAGATAACTATGGTGCCTCAGGTCTAAGGATTACCAAATCAATGGTCGTAACAAAAGAATATTCTTTTGACTAATCTCCATAAGAACATTCTTGCAGATCATGTTCAGTGTACATATTCTCTAATATGCACCCACAGATTAACTATAGTGTCACTACACCGATAGGAAAGACTACCTATCCTCCCATTGGAGCCAGTTTAAATCTGTGCTACTCTTAACGGTTTATTAAATATCCACTTTAATAAACCTATGAGTAGGAACTCGTTTAGAATAAATGTGTACTAGAAATATGAGTCTCCATATCTCAACAACTTTGAGATACATATTTCTTCTATCATTTATTCATGGACCTTATCATATATATATATATATATATAAATACATACGATAAGTTGTACCTTCAAATACATATAATATGAAATTGATATGCCCTTTAGGATTGGTTTTAGGGCATACCTCTAACAGATTCATGTCAAACCCTAACTTAATCATATGTTACAAATTCACTAGAGTATAATCTCAATTATGTATACCCTTGAAACACTTTTCTTAGTAACCTTCTGCTTTGGCCAAAGACTTCATTGAGATAATAACTGTGAACTAACTAAGACATTCGCCCTTTCTTATTAAGGGTGGTGATCCTCTATTGCACACTCACCTATCTTCATACATAACTTACTAGAGCCAAGGAGCACCGATTACATCCTTATGATTAAGGGTGTACGAGATACTATCAAACTCTAGCAATTTATGTATAAGATAACAAGTGGTGTCTCAAGTCTAAGGTTTACAATTGTGACTATACACATGAGCAGCTTTTGACATACAAATAGAATTCCATAAGCTGTACTCATATTGGTCACGTTCGGTGTACTTGTTCTCTAACAAGCACCCACAGGTTTACTATAGTGTCTCTACACAAATGGTTCGAGACTCACCATCCTCCCATGGAGCTAGTAAAACCTGAGCTAATCTTAACGGTTTATAATCGTCCAAATTTATAAACCTATGATCAGGAACTAGTTTAGGATAGATGTACTTGAAAGTTATAAGTCTCTCTATCTCAACACTTGAGATATAACTCTCTATCATACTATCCAAGGACTTTATCATGAACAGTAATTAAACACAAGTTTACATGATAAAAATAACCATATCATAAATGAATAAAGTTCCATACAAGATAATATAATGAAATACAAAACCCTAAACACAACTTAACAATTGGTTTTAGGGCACATATCTAACAATCTCGCACTTGCACTAAATCCAATTAGTGACATACTTCATCCCCATCTTCTCAAGATGTCGATCCAAGACTTTCTGGGTAAGAGCCTTGGTAAGTGGGTCTGAGGTGTTATCCTCAGATGCTACTCTTTGCATACCGATATCTTCTTTATGTATGATTTCTCAAATCATCTTGAAGCGCCTATCAATGTGTTTGGACTTCTGATGAGACATAAGATTATAATATTGAACGATTCAATATTATCCAAACAGCTTTGCTTCCAAGGCGGCTATATACTCAGACTCTGTAGTGGAATCCGCTGTAACTGCTTACAACTCTTCCAACTAAACACTCCACCATTTAAGGTGAATAAATATCCAGATGTAGACTTTCTGTCATCTATATCTAACTGAAAGTCAGAGTCAGTGAAAACATCTACTTTAAGCTCATCTCCTCCATAGATAAGAGCCAAATCCTTAGTCCTTCTCAAGTACTTAAGGATGCCCTTAACTGCCACCCAGTGTGCCTCACTTGGGTTAGACTGATATCAGCTGACAACGCTTACAGCATGACTGATATCAGGTCTTGTACATAGCATAGCATACATAAGACTCCCCATAGCTGAAGCATAAGGGATCTTACTCATATGCTTTCTCTCTTGATCAGTCTTAGGAGACATATCCTTGGAGAGATGAATTCCTTGTCTAAAGGGAAGTAAACCCCTCTTGGAATTCTCCATACTGAACCTCTTCAGTATTTTATCTATGTACATGGATTGTGAGAGACCGAACAACCTTTTAGATCTATCTCTATAGATCTTTATACCCAGTATGTAGGTTGCTTCTCTCAAATCCTTCATGGAGAAGTTGCTAGAGGGCCAAAATTTTACTGATGAAATCATTCCTACATCATTCCCAATAATTAGGATATCGTCCACATATAGGACCAAGAATGTGACTGCACTCCCACTAACCTTCTTATACATACATGGTTCATCCATATTCTGAAGGAAGCCAAACGATTTGACTGCTTCATTGAATCGAATGTTCCAACTTCGAGAAGCTTGTTTTAGTCCATAAATGGACCGCTGTAGCTTGCACACTTTGTGGTCCTCACCATTGGATATAAAGCCCTTAGGCTGTTCCATATAAAGATCTTCCTCAATGTTACCATTTAGGAAGGCAGTCTTTACATCCATCTGACATATCTCATAGTCATAGTGTGCGGCTATAGCCAACAAGATCCTAATGGATTTAAGCATAGCTACTGGCAAAAAGGTTTCCTCATAGTCAACACCTTGCTTCTGATTATACCCTTTTGCCACTAGTCTAGCTTTGTAGGTCTCTACCTTTCCATCCGAGCCTATCTTCCTTTTGTAAATCCATTTACAGCCTATAGGTACTATACCCTCAGGTGGATTTACCAAAGTCCAGACTTGGTTAGAATACATCGAATCCATTTCAGATTTCATGGCCTCTTGCCATCTACTCGAGTCGATGTCCAACATCGCTCCCTCATATCTAGTAGGATCATCTGGATGTTCCTTGTCGCCAAGAAACTGCTCCTCTCTCATCTCATGAAGATACCCATATCTATCTGGAGGAGCAGATATCCTGCTAGATCTACAAAGTGGTGGTATAACAGTAGGTTCTGCCTCAACAGGGGCAGTGGTGGTATCAGTGTTGATCTGTGAACTCTCGGATAATTCCTTGAGATCTATCACTTGACCTTTGCCTCCTTCTTGAATAAACTCTTTTTCCAAGAACACGGCAAACTTACTAACTAAGACTTTCTCTTCACTAGTGTGATAGAAATAGTATCCCAAAGACTCTTTTGGGTACCCCACAAATCTACATTTGTTTGATCTTGCTTCCAATTTGGTTGCATTTTGGTTCTTAACGTATGCAACAGAACCCCAAATCCTCAGATGCTTAAGGCTTGGTTTCTTCCCATACCACATCTCATATGGAGTCTTAGGGACAGATTTGGAAGGAACCCTGTTCAACAAATAAGCAGCTGTCTCTAATGTATATCCCCAAAAGGATATTGACATATCAGTGTAACTCAGCATCGATCGTACCATGTCCATCAAAGTACGATTTCTCCTTTCAGATACACCATTAAGCTGAGGTGTACCAGGAGGAGTCCACTGCGATAATATGCCAGCCTCAGTCAGATGATCCATAAACTCAGTGGTTAAGTATTCTCCTCCTCGATCCGATCAAAGAGCTTTAATACTTTTGCCAGTTTGTTTCTCCACTTCAGCTCTGTATTCTTTGAACTTTTCAAAGGATTCAGATTTGTGTTTCATGAGATACACCGTACCTAACCGTGAGTGATCATCGGTAAAGGTAATGAAGTAGGTGAAACCACCTCTGGCAACCTTGTTTAAAGGTCCACATACATCAGAATGTATTAACCCTAGTATGTCTCATGCCTTCTCACTGTGACCAGTAAAGGGCGATTTGATCATTTTACCCATGAGACAAGGTTCACAGGTAGGTAAGGGTACAAGTACATATGAGCCTAATTGCCCATCCTTACTTAACCTATTAATCCTTTCCTCACTAATATGACCTAATCTTAAATGTCATACATAGGTTGAGTCATTTTCATCACGAGGTCTTTTATGCCCTTTAGCATTTTGATTATTCTCTAAACAGTTTATACTACCATCCATGTTCAAGAAATATAGACCGCTTAGATATATGCCAGAACCTACTAACTTATTTCTTTTCAGGTCCAATAGCTAGAGATAAAGTGACCATGCCCACTACTTCTCTTCGAGTGTTATCATATGCTCTCACAGTCTGCCCTGACGGTTTGAATTCTGACGGTTCGATGCCCAAGGAAGTGGCGGTGCTGAGAGGACATACGTTCAAAGCTGACCCATTATCTATCAATACTGTTGGAATTATCTTGCCCATAGTATCCACCGTGACATATAAGGCTTGCAAATGATGAGGTCCTTTCTTTGGAATATCTGATTCGGTGAAGGATATTGACTGCCCATGCTGAACTGGACTGACCAAACTGACTAAACCTTCTGGTGAAGTATCGATGGGAATCTGAACCTGGTTGAGTAGCTTGAGTACTGTCTGCCTGTGCTTTTGAGAAGCCATTAAAAGTCCCCAGATGGTGATATTGGCTTGAGTACGCTTAAGCTGTTTCAGTATCTCTTCCTCTTCCTCTTGAACTTCGGTACGTTGAGATCTTTCTAACTCTCCCAAAGGATTATTGGATTCTAAGTGGGCGGGCTTAAAATGACGACCTCCTCTAGTGACATGGTTAACATCTTCCTCATCACTGGCCCAAATATCTGCTATCTCCTCGGGTGTGCTCATCAAATCTTCCCACTCTATGATATCAATCTCATTCTCTGACCCATCATCTATGGTAGACTCGGCAGAAGTTGAACTTAATCCGAAATTCTGGGTGACCCATGGTTGCCTTAGATAGATGGTTCGGTGATGGGTGTCCCCATTCATATGGATGACCTTGGTTGTGAAATACTTCTTGAGGATACTCTGGCTAGCTTTCTCAAAACAGGTGAGGTTTGGATCTTCGGGTTCAACCTGAGCCACAGGAATGTCTTCTTTAAGTGAGTCAGGGTCATTACCCCAACCAAAAGGAGCAATGGGTTCTTCACAGGTGGGTTTTTCAAATATGGGCTTCTCCATCTTAGGGTAAAGGACATAAAAGTCGAACTTTCCACAAGGTTCCCATAACAGGCCCACTTCGGGATCTCCGGCCGCATATCTTTTTCGCAACTCCCATTGGCTAGTCCCAGTCTTGGAGAAGGCTTTCTTGGTTCTAGCTTTAGGTTTAATGGGTTCAGTCTTTGTCATTTCAGCTTCACAAGACTTTTCAGGGTAGAGAACGTAGAAGTTGAACCTTCCACTCCTTTCTGTCAACAAATCCACACAAGGATCCCTAGCTTCAAATCTTTCTTTGAGAGCCCACTGACTAGTACCATTCTTTGACGACTGATCCACTTTGTGAGGCTTGGGAAACTCATTCGAACTAAAACCCAAGAATGTATCTTTCTCAAACTGTCTCCATGAACGATAAAGCCTCCTTGGGCTAGTGAAGGGTTGAGGGATTTCAATCAGACCTTGATCAATGAACCCTTGTACTATATTCCGCAATGTATCACATGATTCTGTGTCATGGCTAGAAGTGGCATGGTATAGGCAGTAAAGTTTTTTGGGTTTTGGCTTGTATGGGGTGATGAGCCCATGGGCTTGACAGTGATGAAACATTTCAGTTATGGAAGTAGGGAATGAAGGGTGAGGGCGGATAGGCTCACAATGGACATAAGGGTCGACATGGATAACATTGATATTTGCTGGTGGTGGGACTGCATGGGTAGGAAGTGGATTTTGGGTGACATTGGGTTGAGAAGGTGGGGAAATGGTTTTGTTATCTATGAGGTCTTGGATTTCATGGCGGAGACGGAAGCAACGGTTGGTAATATGGCCTTTGGATTGATGGAAATGGCAGTATTCATTTTCATTGTAGTTTTTGGTTAATGGGTTGGGTGTAGGTCTGGGTTCTAGAGGTTGGAGCAGGCCTCGAGCTTTTAATTTCTCGAAAACCTTTTCCAATGGCATATAGAGTTCAGTGAATTTTCTGGATGGTTTATTTCCTAAGGAAAATGATTGGGTAAATGGAGCAGGCTGAGATATGGCATTGACTTCGGTAGCATTCCCATTGATGACAGGTCGGCGATTCTTGTAGGGTTCATCAGTTCGAAGAGCTCCATCGGCTAGAGCGTCCTCTACTTGGGTACCTGCAGCGACTAGAGCTCGGAAATTTGGGAGATATTGGAAAAACATGTGTTTGTGATACACTGGGAGCAAGTTCTTCACTATCATGTGGATTTGTTCTTCTTCCTCAGGGCGGTTAGCCATTTTAGAAGCTTTGGCTCTCTAGCGGGTGAGGAAGGCAGAGAAAGTTTCTCTTGATTCTTGTTTAGTAGTCTCCAAGTCTCTCCTAGTGATATCAACCTCTGTGTTATACCGGTAATGATTACTGAACTCAATGCACACATCCTCCCATGTCTTCATTCTAGATTCATCTAGTGACAGAAACCACTTCAGAGCGGATCCAGCTAGTGTTTCATGGAACATTTGGGCTAGCAAGTCATCATCAGCCCCTCGTGGGTGCATGGCTCTCACGTACATCTTCAGATGGGTCTTAGGACAACCCACTCCATCAAACTTTTCTAACTCAGGCATTCTGAAATGAGTGGGCATACGGGCCTTGGGGAACAGAAACAATGAAGACATGTCCACCAGATCATCAGACTTCCTAATACCTTTCAAGGCCTTTTCCAGGGCTTCGACCTTACTACTCAACATTATAGGCTCAGTGGAAAAGAAAGCAGGGGTCTTGAGCTTGGACTCTTTTTCCAGATCAACAGGCTGAACAAATTCTGCACCAGGCCTAGTGGGTTCAACAACTATATTTGATCTAAGGAAACATTCTTCTTCATCGACATTCTCAAACAAGGGATTAGTACGGGCTCGCACCTTATCTTCCTCTTCTCTCTGGTGAACTAACTCTTGAACCACTTTTAAGAGTGCCTCAATCTTCTCATCAGTCGTCTTTCCACTATTTCCAATGGCGGTAAGGGTATGATCCTCATTACTAGACATCTTTGAATCGGAAGGTAGACCCTTAAATAACCGACCGCTAGAATCACGACGCCAAGCCAGAATGCTGGGAAAAGGAAAAGGTTTGAATCAACTAAGAGCTTCCAGTGTGAAAAGGAATGAATAAGGATAATCTCACATGCTCACAAAAGTATAGGCCTAAAGCCTACAGATCAACCTTCATATTCTATGAAAAATGGGCCTAAGGCCTGAGTACGAATCTCATTCTTACAGCTCACATCTCATTCTTACCACAGGCTTATATCTTCTATCCAATTGACATGGGTCTAAATCCCACATCCTAAACTCACAGCGGACCTAGCTCTTGTATCCAAAAAACATGAGCCTAAAGCCTCATCTTATATCTCATGTCTCGAGTCTTCTCCTAATACCACTAATCAGGCAGCATAACACTACAACAGGCCTAAGCTCATGAACCTATAGGGTACTAGCCTTCATTAGGTACCTTGACTCTTTGAGGATACATTCCTTAAGAGTTTAGGGCATTTCATAAAGGTTTAGTCCTACAGATCCAGGTCCTAATGGTTCTACACATTTCACAATCATGGCTCATACAAAACCGGTGGGAAAAATCCGGCAGCATAACGTTACAATAGTGTGCTAAAAAGTGACGCAGGGTATGTGTCCTACAGAGACATTCTATATGGACTAATGCAAAGGGTAGGATAAGTGTCCCTTACTCGCTCGGTCCAATCGATATACCTAACCACATGTGACATCAGGAATGCCGCGTGGGTCCAACAGTACGTGATTGGTCCGTTTGATATACCCGAAGGTACTTGGCAAGAAGGGTGATGGCTTTCGCATACATGGAACCCGAGAGTCAAAGAAACCGGGCCCAGGGCTAGGCTCATCGTTGGCTATAGCATACAACGTCCTAAACATGCAGAGTCAATGCGCACACAATGCAGGAATTAAAGTCACACAGTCATACAAATGCAAGTGATTGATTTTATTAATTAAGAAATTGAAAAGCCCAAAAATAATTAATTGGAGTTTAGCCCTCAACATCCCCAGCGGAGTCGCCAGTCTGTGAACCAGCCAACCTGGATCGGGAGGCCTCTCTCGTTCACTCTTAGGGTGATGTTTATCTTGAGTGGATTGTGGATGATGTTTATCCGTCTCGATTTATCCTTCTTTATTATCCACATTTATCCTTCTCTATTATCCACTCAAGATAGGGTTTTTTGAAAAAGGGATAAGAGTTTGTAAAAAACTAGGAGTCGCCACCTTATTTTTAGGGAATAAGGAAACCACAAAAAAAGAGTTTTATTTTCAATAAAACATTGACCCCATATTTTGGAAAAGCATGGTCTTTCGAATCAAAGTTGGATTCGGGGGCTAGGTTACGAAGTGGGAAGGTTCCAAGGATCTCCTTGTAGGCACCCACCTCGCCCTAATTAAAGGTCTCCTAATTAAGTTTGGGCTTTATCAAAATCTTTTCAAAACAATCCTAGTTATTTAATCAATCACAAAATATGATATATAATATATAATAATAATATGTAGTATGAAAGTATACACAATCCTAATGGTCTTAGGAGACTAAAAGTCAACCTAAGATTGGACTTGCATCCTATTGATTGCCTACGTACCTTATCAATTGCTTGACAAAGATCAAAGTCCACGTAGTTCGATTACCTTAGGACTCTCCTATTGTAATGAACCATATAGCCAAAAGAATTCTATCTTATCTAGGACTCTAATTTCGAGAGTTTGGATTTGATCAAAACACTTTTCTTGGCATAAAAGATGGAATTTCATTCCGTTTTAAACACTTTCAAAATTTTAGGACTCTTCTCGAAGTAGAATCCTAAACCAAGTAGGACTCTAGCTTCGAGAGTTTGGATTTAATCAAAACACTTTTCTTGGCATAAAAGATGGAATTTCATTCCGTTTTAAACACTTTCAAAATTTTAGAATTCTTCTCGAAGTAGAATCCTAAACCAAATAGAACTCTATTACTATAAAAATTCTTACAACAAAGGATAGTCTTAAGTGGGATCAAGTGATCCCCCTAATCCTAGGGTTTCTAGCTAATCCTAGGTTAGTCTAAATACCTAAAACATTAAAATATGCATGCTGGAATTTCTGGAAAATAAATAAAAAAAAATATCATCAAAAATATAAATAATGCATGAAAGTGTCCTAAATGCAATCTAATTATTCTATGTGAACCTAGGCATGTTTCTATGTTGATTTTGGCCTAAAAAGTGAGTTTTAATACACTTTTAAATTACTTTAAATCCATGGACAGATTTATAAGTAATCAAAAAGTGAGTTTAAAACCCATAAAATAAAAGAATAAAAGAAGTGAAAATTGCCTAATATGCAATCTAATATGATATATCAAAATAATCATAATCAATTTCATCACAAGGGGAAGAGACTTACCTTTGCATGCTCCCTCGAACACAAATCATATCATTCAAACAAGACATAAGTAAAATATAAACCTAATATTAACAATATAAAACTATTTAAAAAAAAAAAAGAAACTATTTTAATAAACTAAACCCTAACCTATCATGCATACTGATAAACTAAATCCTATGCATACTAATAAAAAGAAAACAATAAAAGAAAAAAAAAAAAAAACTAACCTCTTTCTCTGCCTCCTTGCTTCGAGCCTTCTCCTCAAGCTCCAATCCTTCTCTCCAAGGACTCTAAGGACCTCAAAAACTTTAAAACTTAAGCTAGAGTGCTATCGGGGAGGCTTGTGCAATTGCTCAAGCCTCTACTCTCCAAGCTAATTCTCTATAGCTTATACTGTGTGTTGTAACTGATTTCAGGGTCCTCTATTTATAGGTTCACAAAGCTATAGCAAGCTTCTCACTTTTCCGATGTGGGACAGAGTGAATTTCATTATTCTACACTACATGCAGGCTCGTTGGGCCCGTTTTAAGTCCAAATTTGACGATTCAAGCGTCAAAACGATCGTGATTTGATTCTCTATGTTTTAAGAAGTGTTTGAAGTGATTCGAGACAAGATCGACAATCATTCAGGGCTTTTGTGATTCAAAGGACAAAACTGCCCTTCAGTCTCAAAAGACCTTATTTTCTATCAAACCTGGCTCAGAATGTCATGAAATTTTGCAGGGATGTTCCTAGACTCTCTAAAAACCTAATGCAAAAAGAACCGACTCAATCTGACCTAAAAACTTACATGTGATAATGACCTCTACCTAATTACCCACAAAGGGTAAAACTGGCAACTTAGGGTTTTGACACCCTATTTCACTTCTAATCATAGGCAACCATTCATGACCATACTCATGGTCAAAAATGGATGTCTACAGTGTGTTTCTAGCTAGAAGCTATGTTCAAGGTTGTATGTTTTGATTTATTTAGTTACCCATATATTAATGTTCCATTTCAATTAATTAATTAGTTGTGTGCATAAATATAGAACTCACAATAGGTTTATAGGATATTGACTTGTTATGTTTTGTTCCATAAAAGATAAAAAAAATAAAAATAAAAGAGCGATGTATTTTTTTTTATTTTTTTTTTAAATCCTAGTTGAAAAAAGGCTACAGTTTTAAACCATCGTCATTTTGCATCTACGACAACAGTTTCATAAAACGTTGTTGTTTTATACTAAAACTATCGTCATTTAGCATCTACAACGACAGTTTCATAAAACGTTGTTGTTTTATACTTCAATAATGACATTTTGAAAACCGTCGTCTTTTTGGACATGAATAACAATAGTTTATTACTGTCGTTGTTTTGTGTCTAAAATGATAGTTTAAAAACATTTTTGTTTTATACTTTAAAACGATGATTCAAAAATCATCGTCATTTTGCCCTTGTTAATCACGATGCCATGCCCAATGACACTTATACAATTGTTATCTTTTAATTTTTTGTAGTAGTGGATATATAGATTCATTTTTTAATTAGTCAAGTTTTTATTTTTAAAAAAAAATAGTATATATTCATCATTCTTGTGTATTGCAAACCTTAGAATCGCATTCGATCCCTTTTGAGCCAACTAGTTTCAATTTTGAGAGATATTAGTGTGAGCTTCACTTGTAATCATCTACTCTTTGAGGAGCGTTATTTGTACACAAATCAATTATAATATCTTGTTTATACATGTAAAGATTGAGTTATGAGGAGTGAGAGTGCTCCTGGAGGATTGGTTTGATCTCCACCAGAAGAAAAGTGTAAAGGTTTCTTCACCTTAAAGGAGTAATCTATAGTGGATTGTAGAATCCTTGAGCTAGGAGTTGAAGGTATGAACTTAGGCGAGGCACGTTAATATCTTATATTTGATTTCTCTTTCCCTCTTCTCTCTTGCAATTTATTTTGTGTATTTGTGTTTGTTTTTATATAAATTTCTTTGTATTCTTTACTTGTGCTATTAGTTTTTAGTTTACATATATTTGATCAAAGTTTTCTAAAGACTCTTTTCACCCCCTCCTACGATCGTTACTACAATAATTAGCGATTAAATCAAAACAATTTAGATTCGTCTTTAATTAATCAAGCTCAGTTTTTATGATTTTCAATGGCCCTAACTTTTTACCTACTGGTAGCAAACTTAAACATAATTCGTAAACAATAAAAAAAAATAAAAAAAAATAAAAAGAAGAAAAAACTCTCATATGATTCAACGGTCGATGTTTCATAATTTTGAGAATTTTTTTTTTTAAAATAATGAAAAACTGTCATAGTCAATTTTTTTGTTAAACCGACCATTGGATTAATGTGATTTTTTTGCATGCATGATATATATAAGTGGAGCATCTGATCCAATGGTTGGTTTTTCAAAATACATATTTCAAATTGGTCGAATATGCCAAAGAGAAAGAAAAGAGAGGTTAAAAAGGGAAGTTGAATAGAATTATTGTTAAATTATAGGAAAATGCTAAAGGGACCGTCACTTAGACCACATCTTTTGCATCATTAATTTGATATGTCAATGTGATATGGTAAGGCCGAATCAAAAAACACATTGAGGAAAAAAAAAGGCTTTAGAAATGAAAGCATTTTCCGTGAAGTAAAAACTTGAGCGGGTCGACCATGGCCTACCCCCTCATCTCCATTTCATATTCTTGTAGTAGAGGAAGAGAAATAAAAAAGAAAGACCAGAAAAAAAAAAGGGAAAAAACGCAAAATGGAGAAAAATGGGGAGGTTTGACCAATTTTTCCTTCTCTCATATTTTCCAATGACAGTCATTCACGGGTCATCACACAATTGGAGAGTAGATAAAAAATCAGATCAAATCTAATTTGCAAAAGAAGAGAAAAAAAATGACAAGAATATAGATATAAAGTTGGTTTTTTTTTTTTTTTTTTGACCAGATAAGGAAATGAATAACGGTAAAGCAGCGAGAGACGAAGTTAGCTTAATTATAATGAGATTTAATTGGTTAGTTTGATCATAATGAGATTTAATTGGGTTAGTTTAATTATAATGAGGATAATTTAATTATTATAACATATATATATTGAGATATTTCTACCAAAAAGGGAGGAAATTAGATTTTGACTCCTTCAACCTCCCCCATCAACGTACTATCACCGATTTACACTTTGCACCCCTCTAGTACTTTTAAGGGGAAATAAACCATAACCCCCTTGTGTAGTAGTTGTAGACCCAAAACCCCTTCCAAAAAAGTCAGAATAATATATTTATCTATTTATTATGATTTGACCAATATACCCTCCATTTATTACTGTAAATTCAAATTTTATACCAAAATTAGTTGGGATGAAAATGGTGATAAGAATATCACCTTGATTTTCTCAGCGGCAGGAAATGGAACATATCCCTGTTTGGAAGGATGTGCTGTAGCACATTTCGGCTGAATCAAAACATGGTCTCCGACCTAGACGGAGCTTGGAAGCTTCGGGGAGAAAGCATCAAAGGGGAAGATTGCTGCCGACGACGAGAAACTTGAGAAAACCGGCAATGGCAAAAAAAAGTGAGTAAACTCTTTTTGAAAGTGATATATTATGAGATTAAAATCCTAAAAAATCAATTTTAGGTCTTAATTTGTTTAGAACAGAGTTTTTTTTTTTCTTTTTTTCTTTCCAGTTTGAATAGTATTCCACGCATAAACTTACTGATTATTAGTTTAGAAATAGGTAAAAAAATTTATATTTCTAGTTTATTTATTCATAAAAGCTAGTTGTGAAGGTAAATAAACATATTTGACAAACAAATGTGACCCAAAGGTGCATCCTTTGTATTTGATTTATAATTTTTTGTTGAGGAGTTTTTATTGTGTGTGCAAGGAATGGGTAAAAATACCTATTTGTAGTTTAGACATCTCCATAATTTTTGGGTTAAGTTACATTACCTTCTGCAGTAGGTAAATTTCATTGCAACATGCCAAAATAAGTAAATTTAATGATATAGTTTTTAAAAATAAGTAAATTTACATATTTGTTTAAAGACAAGTAAATATACATTTGTAACATGCGGGTCTCATATCTAAAAGTAAAAAATTGATAATGAAAATGATACATGAAACTGTTTTGAAATCAAAGTTATAAAACACAGTGAATAATAGGAGTTTTAACAGATAAATAAATTTACATATTTGCTTAAAGACATGTAAATAGACAGCGGGTCTCATATCTAAAAGTAAAAAACTAATAATGAAAATGAGAACTAAAACTGATTTTAAATAAAATTCTAAAAGCACATAATGAATAATGAGAGTTTTTACAGATAGGTAAATTTACATATTTGTTTAAAGACATATAAATAGACATTTGTAACATGCAGGCCTCGTATCTAAAAGTCAAAAACTGATAATGTAAATAAGAACTAGAAACAGACTTTCAGAGGATCAGCAATCAAAAATCAAAATGGGAAGTGATACCTTGTGAACTCGGAACTTTTGGTGGCAGCTGTGAAAAAAAATAGGTGCAGCAGCAGTTTCATGTTTTTTCAGTGCAGCAATAAAGTTTGGTGCAGGTAGTTTTTTCACACCATTGAAATTCTTTATTTGAAGAAACGGATATACCTTAATTAAAATTCAAATTTTGAATTAAATGAAATCTAAAAAAACTTTTCATAATGACATAAATTCGGTTACAGACTTTAAAAGGTAATGAAACTCTTCTTAATTTCAACAAAAAAGGCAAATCTGCCAATATACAAAAAGTTGACTTTGAAAAATGCTAGAGGGATTTTTGGGTAATCTATAGAGTGTTTTGGGTCTACCGGTATAGAATCCAAATTCTAAAGGGGTCTGGATAATTTTCCCTAGTTTTAATTGCAACACATTGATCCCATATAGTTTTCATTTATTGCACTCTTCATCCTCCAGTCAATTAGCTATTTGATTATTTAACGGAATAATTGTGTTAGATTTGTTAAATTTTCATTTAGTATTTATTATAAATTACTAATATATTTACTTGCAAACATGCTAATGAAGTTTTATAATTTTATTTAGGCAGATGATATCCTCACTCCACACTTATATCCACCCACACTCCGCACTCACATATATCATGCCAAAATTCTAGTTTGCCCTTAAGCCAAAAAACTTCCACTTTAATATATTTTGGCATTCTAGACTTCTACGGGATTAGTTACAGAACATAGTTTGAAAAAGCAACCGTTGGATAAAATACTCATCTTATAAATGTCATGTTTGCCAAAAATTACCGTGATCCAACGGTCATTTTTTTATTATAAAAAAACATACTGCAAAATTGTGACATTTCAAATAACAAAAAGAGTACAGTTTTTGCAAAAAATGACCATTGGATCACAGTGATTTTTGGCAAACATGATAATCATAAGATGAGCATTAAATCAAACGATTGATTTTTCAAACTATATTCTGCAACTGACGCTATAGAAGTTCAGAATGCCAAACTATATTAAAATGGAGGTTTTTTGGCTTAAGGGCAAAAATGAAATTTTGGAATGATATATGTGAGTGTGGATTGCGGAAGTATGGGGTACGGATATCAACTGCCTTTTAATTATTATAATTCTTTTGGGAATTTTCCCTCAATATTCCCATAGTTTCCAAAAATTACCTACATAAACCCATCTTTTAAAAATTTCGCTCCATGCACTATTGTACACTTAATTCGACATTTTTGCCCTCATGAACAATCAAATTTTGTGGGAAATGTGGCAAATTTTTACATACAATCCCTAATATTACGTATAATTCCCAATTTACTGAGAAATCCCAATCCCCCAAATAATGAATAATCCTCAATTTTGATAACAATCCCAGGCCAATACCCATTTTATTGAACAATCCCCAACTTTGCTAACAATCCTCCAAATTGTTGCTTATTTTTTTACATATATCAAATCATAACCTTACATGTCCCATCAAATCCAAAAAAGATGCTGAATACCCTAAATCATACATGATTCCCAAGTTAATTCATGATCCTCAGTCTCCTTATTAAACCATAATCCCCAAATTAACACAAAATCCCTAATATATAATTTTTGTTCATAATCCCAAAAAAATGTGTATAATCCCCAATTTCCATTATTTTTTTTAAAGATTTATATTGTGATATAATCATGTCATAATTAATGTGATTTGACATTACTAAAATTAGGGATTATATTCTAAATAGGGGATTAAATGCAATTTGGGGATTGTGGATTATTCACAAAATTGAGATTTCAATGTAAAGGTGGGGATTATGTTATGTGAAAGGCATTTTGGTCCAAAAAACATATTTTGGTAAATTCTGAAAACATAGGTTCATGTAGGGAATTTTCGCAAACTATAGGAATAATGGAGGAAATTCGCAAAATTAATTCATAAAAATTTTGGGTGGATGAGCCAAATCTGTTCATTTAAGCCCTAGCAAGTAAAAACCATGAGTCCGAATTTGCTGGTGAGCAGCCGCACGATGTGCGACATCTCAGCAAAAAAAAGAGATCTAATGGTTGGCCTGCAAAACTCAAAATTGGGCTGCCATTTTGGGTACAAAACCAACCTTAACGGCGTTAAAGTAGAATTTGCTCCTTTTCAAAGAAGCTACAGCTCTCACACTCGCGATTTGGTCGTCCCTCTCACACTCGTTACCTTGCCTCTTGCCTCTCCATGGAACCCTAGCTCGATCACCGACGCCAGATTCGATCAACATCTCCGGCTAGATCACTGACGCCAGTTTGACCATTGTCTCCAGAGAAGACATAACGGCAGTGCGAATCTCTCGCGAATGGCGCCAGAGCCATACCCTAACCTACGTACATCGCTCATATACCGGGGGGTCTTCTTCGGCGATAGGCCTCACGGCCATCTTCATCCCTCTCTCACACCACCGCTGTTCCATCGGTATTCTCTCTCAGCAAGACCTAATCTCCCATCCGAACCCTAACTTTCATTAATTTATTGGCTCTAACTTTGTGATTTATATACAAGGTAGTGTTCTGCGAAAAATGGCAATCTCTTCTCCTCTAACTCCTGGTCAGGTAAGGATTTGGAGTACAATTGTAGATTTATAGATTTTGAGATTTTGCGGTTCGTGATCTTCTGCTCATTTGAGATTTTGTTTTTTTTGTTTTTTTGTTTTTTTGTTTTTTTTTTAAGTTTGAGATTTTGAGTTATTAATACTATCAACAATTAAATTATTCATCAAATAAAGTTTAAGCAGCCTGCTACACAGGTCTCTCCCAAAAAAAAAGAGTCGTAAAATCTACCATGTTCTAATAACTTGCTTTAATGGCGAGCAATTGGAGAAGAAATCTGGGAAATGTGAGGTCATTTATTGGCAATTCCCTCGTACAAATTGATTTTTTTTGTGGTTTATGGTTGATGGGTTTGAAGAATAAATATGAGGTCATTTGTTTGGAGATCTGTAATTCTCTACTGTGGTTTATTCTTGATTTTAAGTCTTGAAGAGAGAGAAAAAAAATTTGGAGGAAGATGGAGAGATAGTATACTATTGGGAGATCCCTTAACAGACGTTAACAGTGGTTTTGTATCCAAAACGGCAGCCTAATTTTGAGTTTTGCAGGGCAGCCGTTAGATCTCTTTTTTTGCTGAGGTGTGCACATGGTGCTGCTGCTCACCACCTGTTGAGCAAATTAGTGCTCACCAGCAAATCCGGACTCTAAAAACCGTGGGATGGAAGAGTCCAGGTGGGGTCCAAAGAATCAGATTCCTTCTCCAATAAATGACTGGTGTATGAGTCTGCCCCAATGAGAATTGAGGAGTCAAGTCATGGTGAAAATGGAAAACAACTCATTCATTAATGAAGGTCACGCCTATCTCACATATTCCTCTGCCCCTCTCTCATCATCTTTAAACGACACCACCAGCTAAAATCCAACTCAATTCCAATTCCTCTCTCAGCTCAAGATTACCTCTAACTTAATGCTCATCTCTTTCTCTCTCTCTCTAGCTTTCTCTCTCTACTCTCTACACCCCTATTTAAGGACTCTTTTCTTGTCATGGAAATTAAGGTCTGTCATGGATTTGAACGAGTCGCTGGAATTCACACCTTCAAACCCACCAGCTCATCAGCAGGTGCACAACTTCATGCCCATGCCTTCCCTCCTATTACCTCCTTACCATCAGACAATCCTCGAGGTGAACTTCAATTCTAGAATCTGTTTTATGCATGCCTATAATTTTATGTTTATTTTCTTCTTCTTCTTCTTATATTAATTATGGTGCTCATGATTTAATCAAAAGGATAAGGGAGAGGCTGGACAATGCCATGTTGTGCAATTGCAGAGGCAGAACTTGGAGCTATTTTGGAACCAACAATTGCTCGAGATTCATAGCATTTCAGGTTTTCTAGCTTATTCATCAACTTCGATCCTATATTCTTTATTATTATTATTATTAGGAAGGAGCTATTCGCCAAATGCCAATTATATATACCCTTTTGGTCTTATAAATAAAAAAATCACATTTTAATATAAGGTGCACTTCTGTAGGTCAGTTGCAGAATATATTTTGAAAAACAGATTGTTGGATAAAATCATCATCTTTTGAATATTATGGCTGCTAAAAATCAAGTTGATCAAATAGTCAGTTTTGGAAAAACTTGACTGCAAAAATTGAAACATTTCGAAGGACCAAAAAAAAAAATAAAAAAAAAATACAAATTTTTAAGGCCAGTTGCAGATCATATTTTGAAAAATTCACCGTTTCATTATACACCCAACATCATGTTTGCCAAAAATCACGACGATGCAACTGTCGATTTTTGAAAAATCTCGCAATGAAAAACTGTATTCTTTTTGTCCTTTGAAAAGTCTCAATTTTTGTAGTAAGCTTTTTTGAAAATCAACTGTTGGATAACCATGTTTTTGGCATCCATGACATTTAGAAGATGACTATTTTATCCAACCATCAGTTTTTCAAAATATATTCTGCAACTAATCCTACAGAAGTGGACCTTATATTAAAATGTGATTTTTTTAGTTATAAGGCCATAAGGGTATAATTGGTATTTGGCCCCATTATAAATCAAGGTTGGAGCACGGATGGCACTCCATGGAGCGCAAATAGCCCCTTTATATTATTATTATTATTTTCGATATATATATATATATATCCAGGCCTACTCCCAAAGAGGAATTTGGGCCAAGATTAATCCCTAGAAATGGACAAAATCATCTGTAAATTCGGCCCTTCACAATAGTCAAGATGTGAAGGTCGATCCCAGAATCTCCGTTCCACCAGATGTCGTTCTTGACTACCTGGTTATATACCTTGGTGCTCGGGTTGATTATGAACTTTCTATATTAATTCTTTTATTTTATGCCCTATATAATAATCTTCTTTCTACTATTTTGAATTTTCTTTCCATGTTTAAATCAAATTAGAGGTCCATATATAGCTAGAATGTATTCATAGTTATTATTTGAATTTCAATTTACAAATTTTAATGAATTGGTTTGTATCATGCATGATGTTATTTGTAGAGTTTAAGAGCCAGCATCAACTTCCTCTAGCAAGGATCAAAAGGATAATGAAAACAGATAGAGATGTAAAGGTTTGTAATTACTTAATTCATGCATGCTTTTCCATTATATATATATATATATATATATAATGGTTTGGGTGGGGTGCGTGTGGATCACAGACAACCGTGATGCCTTCCGTGCATGCATACTGGTGCTCATCTCAACCAAATCATATATATATATATATAGGGTGGATCTAAGTGCCAGCCTCAATCCCCAGGTGCTTGTAATCTGACGGTGGGTGGTTCTCATACGGAGAGCAGCAGCCGACAACTCCCTGTGCACTGTCAGTGATGAGCGTGGGTGTGAGTAAGAACCAACCACAACTTCTTATTAGTGGCTGGCACTTCACACTCTGCTGGAACCAACCATAAATTATAACTAGTTGCTGGCCCAAAATTTGAAAAAAAAAAATCAATTTTTAATCATTTATATGCTTAAAGAGAGAGAGAGAAAGAAAGTCTAACCCGCATGAATGGATTGTAAAACTATTTTTTTTTCCATTCATAGTCAACCTAAAGAACCGCTTCAGTTAACACAGCGGCTGCTAAAACAGTTAAAATTTTCACACTCAGATAGAGAGTGAAACCAATTTTTAATAATTTATATGATTAAAGCTAGAGAGAGTGTAACCCTAAACCCTAAAACCCTAAACCCTAAACACATACTAAACCTAAAACCTAAAACCTAATCTCTAAACCCTAAAACCTAAACCTAAACCCTAAACCCTAAACCCCAATTCCTAAACCCTAAACCCTAAATCCTAAACCTTAAAAACCCTAAACCTAAAACTTAAAACCTAAATCCCAAACCTTAAAACCTGAAACCCTAAAACCTTTAGGAATTGGGGTTTAGGGTTTAGGGATTAGGGATTGGGATTTAGGGTTTAGGGTTACGCTTTCTCTCTAGCTTTAAGCATATAAATTATTAAAAATTAGTTTCACTCTCTATCTGAATATGACAAAGTGTGAAAATTTTAACTGTTTTAGCAGCCACTGTGTTGACTGAAGCAGTTCGTTTGGTTGACTATGAATGGAAAAAAAATTGGTTTTACAATCCAATCACGCGGGTTAAACTTTCTTTCTCTCTTTAAGGATATAAATTATTAAAATTTGATTTTTTCAAATTTCGGGCCAACCACTAGTTATAATTTGCTGTTGGTTCCAGTTGAGTATGAAATGTCAGCCACTAATAAAAAGTTGTAATTGGTTCTTCCTCCCACCCAAGCGCATCGCTGACAGTGGCACAAGGAGTGTCGGCTGATGCTCTCCGTACGAGAACCACACACCGTCCGATTACAAGCGCCTGGGGATTGAGGCTGGAGCTTAGTGAGTGAGTCGCTCACTAGATCCACCCTATATACATATATATATATATATATATATATATATATATATATATATATATATATATATATTGGGACAGGTTATGCGACCATTATTTTTTACACCGATTTTTATAATGCTTTTGCTAAACATTTACTTGGGAGTTGTATTTTAAGAAACCCATTGTTGGATTACGTACTCTCCTTATGAATGTTACGCATTCCAAAAATTAAGTTGATCAGATACAATTAACTATTCGATTCATAAATGTACTCATATTTCTAATGAACAAAATATCCCATGTTTATGGATTATATATCTTCTAATTTTTTATTGACTTGATTTTTGGCATACATGATATTTATAAGAAAAACATTTAATATAACGGTAGATTTTTCAAAAATACAACCCCTATATTGGATTTTGAAAAAATATTGTAAATATTGGTGTAAAAAAAAGTAGTCATGTAACCTGTCCTATATATATTCTCATGTATATAATACAGTTTGGTTGAATTACGGACTAGTGCGTACACGTACTAATGGACTAATGCAATCTACACCTTTGGATTCATCGATCTAATGATGATCTAATCACACCAGCTCACGACCCTTTATATGCTCTGTACGGCCAAGTCATTTCAACTAATTTCCACCAAAAAATTTAAAGAGGTAGAAAAGTAACAAAACTAAACCCGCAGCCCTGCCATACGTGTTTGTTGCCTCTCAAACCTACAAGCCTCCCTCGCGGCACTCACTTTATTGGCTCTGACCCCCATCCCTCCCTTGTAGCACTCACGTTGTGTTTTTTTCGATCTTCTTCTTCTTATCCTTTTTTTTTTTTTTTCACAATAGGCCAAACATACATCCCTCCCTCGCGGCACTCACTCAAACCCGCAATTTTTTTTTTTTGTTATTTACAAAAGAATATTGTGAACAAAAAAAAAATAGTGCCAGGTTTGAGTGAGCTAGTGGCAGCCAGGGAGCTATATAGGGATGTGAATTTGAGTATTGTGGGAAAAAAAAAAAAAAATTGAGTGGCGGGAGGGAGGGAGGGATGCGGGTTTGAGCCCATAAAGGGAGTGTTACGAGTGGCTTGTGGGTTTAAGAAGCTCCAAACACGCCCCAAGTGTCTGAGAAACAAAAACCTAATGAAACCGATTTTGTCCTCACAGGCAACAAGCGTGCTAGCAATAATTCTGCATGCAGAAGCATTCGTGCACAAATCTTTTCTAAATGTTTTTGGAAGAGTAAACTCTATATAGGAAAGAGATTAATGCTTTTGCCCATAAGTCTACGGCGAATAGCTCATATCTCAAATATATGTTGCCGTTTTTCCAGCAACCAATATGCATGGTGACTTACGCAGTCGCCATGTCAATTAATATATAGCAATTCTGTGTCAGCAGTCATGTCAACTATTGATATAGTGATATAGGAAGATTAACACTACTCAACATTGTCACTAGGCCATGCATAGCATAAATGGGAAGAGGAGGATTCATACCATCAAGGGAAAAGAAAAAAAGAATTTTGTTATTAGTTTCACCAGTCGTATTTATATATAGAGAGAGAGACTAGTTCAGGTGCATAATATTAATTGAACACTGCCATGTTTCATAAAATAATAATTTTATTTAACCGTCCTTTTTAGTTTTTTTTTTTTTTTCCTTGATGGTGTGTCTAACCATTTTGGAAAAAGTATTTTGAAAAACTTAGTGTTGGATTAGATGTTCTACTTATAGGTTTCATGCATGCAAAAAATCATATTGATCAAACTGTCGGTTTTTCAAAAATTAGTCTGGAATAATTTTTCACTATGTTCTGTAGCTTTTTACAAAACTGTGAAAAACCGACCATTCGATCAATGTGAATTTATACATACATGATTTGTATAAGCGGAATATGTAATTCAACGGTCAATTACTTAAAATACTTGTTCTAGGTTGGACATAGATGTGAGAGTGGTTGAACATGTATTTTTTCGTTGGTAAAATTAATTGGACATGCAGCTTAATTCTTACTTGTATTTAAAATGTGTGGATGCTTAAAAAGATGATCAGCGCAGACACGCCAGTGTTGTTCTCAAAAGCGTGTGAGCTATTCGTTCTGGAGCTGACGCTTCGTGCATGGTTGCACACTGAAGCAAGTAAGCGCCGAACTCTGCAGCGTTGCGACATTGCTAGGGCTATAAGGCATGATGATGTTCTTGATTTCTTGCTCGATGTCGTTCCATTGGACGACCCTATATAACTTACGTACGTGCTCCTTTTTTCTATTTTCAAAACCCATCTCCATAGTCTTAAAACTAATTAACTATATATATATATATATATAGAGGGACAAGTTCCCTTACACCCTATTTTGACCCCTATGTTTACACCCCATTTTCAAATACCATTGTAAATAGAAAATTTTGAGAAACCGACCGTTAGATTAGATACTTATCTTATATTTGTCATGTATAAAAAAAAAATCGGAGTGATCCAACGGTTAGTTTTTAAAAAATATCATTTAGAAGAACTATTATTTTTTTTTATTAATTAAAAACATAACAATTTTTTATAGTGACATTTCTTAAAATTTAACCGTTGGATCACTATGATTTTTGGTATACATGATATGCATAAGAAAGGTATTGAATCCAACGGTCGGTTTGTCAAAATATCTATCATAGATAGTGTTTTGAAAACAGGGTGTAAAAATAGGTGTCAAAATAGGATGTAAGGAGAACTTGATCCATATATATATATATGGGACAGGTTCCCCTAACCATTCTTTTTACCATTATTTCTACCATTCGTTTTCAAAACACCAATGTAGGTCGAATATTTTGAGAAACTGTCCATTGGATTACATATTCTGCTTATATACATTATGACAAAAATCACAGTGATCCAACAGTTGGTTTCTGAAATATTATGCCACTGTGAAAAATTATTATAACTATAAACATCGTAGTGTTTTAATGTGAGATTTTTTAAAATCTGACCGTTGGATTAATGTGGTTTTTGGCATATGTGACTTGTATAAGAAGAGTATCTAATCCAACGGTTGATTTCTTAAAATATTTGACCTACATTGATGTTTTGAAAACAGATGGTAGAAATAATGGTAAAAAGAATGGTTAGTGAAACATGACCCTATATATATATATATATATATATTATCCCGAGATCTAAATTCATTGTTTATTATTATTATTTTTATATAGTATTTATGATCCATTTTTATAACAACTTCTTATAAGAATTACAAGTGTAATTCTGTTTAAATTCTTCAAATTGCAGGATATATAGTTGCTAGTAGTAATAATAAGGATTACAAGTGTAATTCTATTTTCAAAAGCCATCTCCATATATAATAGGGGTTGAACCACCCGGTGAGGCATCCGGTTTCCGGTTCAACTGATTCAACTGGCCGGTCGGGTCCGGATTTTACAACATTGAAAAATACATGTCAAAATTTTCTTGTCAAATGTGAGTCATTTCAAAAGGAATGTGGAGTGCAGCAAATTTGTTTTATTTCCTTAGAAAATCTAAATGTCTTTCTTTTTATTTTATTTTATTTGGTATATTAAGAGCATCAGATAATATAATAGAAATTAGATTATTTTCAAACAATGTTAGCGAAGGATTTCGAATATAAGATTATTTACCAAACCTCAACCCAACCCCCACCAACTGGGTTAGCTCTTGTTGGTCAAGCATCTCTAGCTGTTTTATGTACAATAATTTATTTATTGTAATCTCCATGTAATATATATTGGCATTAAAGCAATTTTTTTTTTTTGTTTGGTATTCTCTTCATCTATCATTTATTTATTTTCTTGGGTTAAGTTAGAAATGCTTGCAAGTGCTTGTGCTTAGAGACCTCCATTGTTCATATTTTGCAGTGAAGAAAAGTAATGGGAAAGCAAAGGGGAGTGATCCACATATTGGAAGAGAAAAGTACTAGCTGGATGGGAAAGTAGGTTTGATTAATATCGGTTGAAAGTTTCATCTTATGTTATATTACATGAAATAAATTGGATATGGATCCACCCTAACCCTTTCTATGTGAGTTTTGGATTATTGTGATATTAACCTTATTAAATATTGGGTTTGCTATATATAGAGAGATTTTAGTATCAGAATGAGAAATGAGGATCTCAATCTGCTTGGATATATATTTTTTTTTTTTGCTTGGGTGACGTGTTATGATCTGAATCCTCTGCACATCACCTAAGTGAGAAAGCAGAGAATTTAGATCATGACACATCATCCAATCATATCCAAGTCCAAGCAGAGGATCCAGACTCCAGAATAAGTAATTGACATGGCCTTTTTTCATTTTGGCAAGCAATAGCTATAGAATTACCCAAACTCAACCCCACCAAGATTCTGCCATGAGGTAGATATATATATATATATATATGAAGGACAAGTTTTGAGTTCAAAGGGCTTAATCGATCCTTTATGTTTAAACAGACGTACAAATTGGCTATTCAATTCGTTATGGACGAGCTTGAGATGTACGTGTGGATATAATGAGGCAAACCATAAATATATGATTCAATTCGTTATGGTTTATAAAGACAAACCATAAATATATTTATAAAAGAAAAAATATGCATCACCAATTATAGGAAGATTGATTAATATAGCAAACATGTACTCGCACATCGAGGATCAGAAGTAGCTCTTTCCTTAAGAATAAGAGACCATGCACTAGAAAAATAGATTGAAGATTAGGACTAGTTGGCCAGTCACTAAAAGACATAATAAGGCACTTAAGTGCATAAGAGATCAAATATCGCCCTCTTCATGAAATGGATGCAGCCATAGAAATTTGTATCTCTATGTACTTTAGTTTATCAATTCATTGAACTCCTAACCAAAGAAATAAGAATGCCAAATAAGTTGTCTTTGAATTTTATGTGCAGATGGGAGTGTTAACCTGTTTGTTAGTTAGGCAAGTCAAAGCTAAACCAAATTAAAGATCAAGACATCAAACTTGAGTACAAGATCGATCTAAATTATGCATAATCCATATTTGACCAACAAAATTACTATTTAACCATCCTTTTTAACCAACTTTCAATTTTCCTCTCATAATTAGAATCTCAAACTAGCATCTGCCCAAGGTACACTACAAAAAATATGACTTTTACTGACGGAAAAATACTGTCGCTAAAACTCTTAATACTGTCGCTGAAGCCCTTTAGCGACAGAATTTTAGTCCCTAAATTTCTGTTGCCACTGCCACCGTCGCTAAAGGCTTTAGCGACAATAAAGGTGTTCTGTCGCTATTAGATTGACTTTTAGGCACGGTAAAGATTGTCACTATTACACACATTTAGGGACGGTGTATACTGTCCCTATAACTTAGACTTTTAGGGATAGTAAATTCAGTCGCTATTCAAACCTTTAGCGACAGTAATTACTGTCACTATTAAACTATTGCATGAGTTCATTTAGCGATGGTAATTACCGTCCCTAATAATCTAAGTAGCGCACATTGTTTCACAATTTTCCTGTTTTCGAAAACATGTATTATATATCTTACATGCTACAATCACAATACCCTTCAAAATTGAATCCAAAACATGCCATTCAAAGTTTAAACCATGATATAGCAATGGATATCATAGATCAAAATGTAATCCATAATATGTTTGTCAATACAATTGATCAAAAATTGAATCATTAGGTTGCTCTTCCACTTTTACTAGCAAAATAGGGCAGACCTCAAAAACAAAGAACTTAAACCTGTACACATAACACCTGAAGGTATTATCATCAATCCTTTCAGCATCCAAAACAGAGTACTGACTCGCCTCAGATACACTAAATTCTGGGCATCGTTTCATGTGAAAATGACACAAATCAAACCATGATATAGAGCATTTCTTCTTTGTATAGTTCACTGGTGTCTGATACATCTTCAATCTCAGCAAATTCATGGTGAGGGATATCGATCTTTGGCAGCTCCTGAGCTTTAAGGATGCTTCTGTCTAGAAATGGAGGGACCTTCAGGGACAAGCCTCTGGCTGTTTCACCCCAAGAGTTGACAAATTCCATGGCACCAAGCCCCCATCAAACATGCAATGGTTCATGCATAGACCAAGAACAAATCCTCCACATTAGAACTTAGTTACCTGCAAGGGAAAATTAGCCCCGTTTGAGACTCCCTTACAAAAATATTAGAGTTTAAATTAGCTGTTGGAAAATTTAATATGGGACTGGGGAACTGCAAAAACTGAGTGATTTCTCAGTATGGAAAATTACCTAATACCACAAGGTAAACTAAAGGGCAGTGCCAGTAACAAGTCCCCAAGATAATTACATTGCCTCGCAATCCCCCTACAACAAGATTATCAAAATATCAAGAACTTACATATGATGAAACATATATAGACCAACGATTCCACCAAAGATTTTTCAAAATAGAGAGAAACATATATAGACCAACGATTTCATATGATTTACAATGATGGATTGCCTACTCCCACCCTGTAATTCCTGAAAGGAAAAACAAAAATCTGGATGGTTACAATTGTTCATTTGTTATGGCATTTGACAACCAAGTATTGGGTCATTCAGTCACTTTCAAAACCTAGGTGCCATGATATAGACCACTAGGTCATTTACTGCACAAAATATCCGATCCCACAGAAAGTGTAGGTTGTAGATGACAATTAGTGCCTCAGTCGATCAAGAAAGAAATCAAAAAATGAATATGCCATTTAATCTTTAGAGCATGGGCCCTTCCAGAACTTATGGTTCACTCATCTGGTGGTACTAGGCATTTTGAGAGGGTGCTCTGATCAAACTATCCCAGAGCTCAATTGATCAGCTGGCTTGTCCCCCTTAGATTCTGTTAAAGACCTTATCAAATACAAAATGTGCGTACAGAAATTTTATTCGATCTATTAAAGACCTTATCCCAGAGCTCAATCTTACTAGGCGTAAGATTTTATTTTTTTTCATAAATTTTTATTATAGTTAACATAGTAAAAGTAGATATGTATTCAATCTAAAAAATGCATACAGAAAGTTATCAATACTTATTAGTTATATGAACAAATTTAGAGTTAGAAAAATGTAAAAATGTTTTTTTAGGTGAGCTTTTTCTAGTATGATGGTTATTTGACCAAAGGAGGGTTAATATCAGAGTATGCTACTGAATAATATCTCATCAGCTTAGTATCATGGGGATTAACAAGGTATTAAGTTTGAACTCTTGGTTTCTGGAATTCATTCTTGGAAGTTCAATGGATTCTAGAATTACTACTATTAGCTGTTGCAATGGTTGATGCAATAGTAATGTTTCCATTTGTTAATTTAAATTTCATTAATTTTGTAATCTCTTAGTCGACAATTGTTCTACAATTTTAGTAGATAGACATGAAAAATATTAGAGCAGAGAAGACACTATTTCTAATATGGTAAGAGTACTAGATTTTGGCGTACTTTGCTAATACTACCCAACTACAACAAGACTACCTTGGCCTAGCAACCCCTGAATAATAAAGAAGCCCTCAAAGTTGGCCCACGAGACCTACTACTATTAGCTGCCCAAACTTGCACAAAAATTGGCTTTCTCCTAAACATGAACAACAGGACAAGCCATGACATCCCTGGCCCTATTAACCCCAGAAAACATCATCAAGAATAGCCTATAAATAAATGTAAATCTGTTAGGAAGTCTGCTTCTATGTCATTTTAATCAATTTCCAGATCTGTGAGATTGAGAAACAGAGCTTTTTGCTATGTTTGTACTGTAATCTGTAATTTCCAGCATTGTTCTTCAATGTTTAATCAATTTTCTTCAATTCTTTGGTGATTTGATGATTGACCTACATCATACTTATTCTATTTGTTAGATTTCAAAACAGCATTCTTCACTACAAAAAATAAAATATAAATAAATAAAACAATGTTCTATTGATTTGGGAGAAAAAGATAAATAAAAAAAAAGAACTAGCCCCTTAGAAATATCTCTAATTATATGAAATTACATGAATCTGATTCTATGAGGTCATTGCCTACATGATACTGTCTAAACACATTTGCTAACACCACTAAGGCACAAATTAAATCAACATATGGACAGTTTCCAGAACAGAAAGAGCAGAATGTCACCCTTTGAAATTGTATCTACATTTAAGATTTTAAGGTAAGTACACAAGAAGGGATTAAATAGAAGATAAAAGTTTAGAAAGAATGAGCATACAACGAAAAGTACGGATCCAACAATGGTAGCAAGAGCAACAACGTATTCTGGAAAGGTCGTCCTCATAGTCCTTGTTTTCTCTGAAGAAGCACTTGCAGAATATGCTGAACACTGGAAAAAGGGAGGAAAAGAAAGAGATGAAAAATCAACAAAATAAGCTCAGGGATATTTACCTTTACTGTGAACAACAATATACCAAGCAATAATTTCAAAAGTAAAATAAGAACAAGGTATAGAAAGGATTAATCCTGAAATTATAAAACTAACTAATGGAATTATAACCTGATGATTGCCACCAATGCAAGGTTGACTACTAGTGTAATCCCCCCATGTACTTGGAAAGGAAGCTGTGGATGAAGAGAGGTGCCTAACAGTGAAGTCCACCTTTCCAACCAGCCCTAATACCATCATAAAGTAAGAAATCAATGAGACAGATTATACGAAATCCAAAAATGTTAACACACACGAACACTGTGACACATCTCTCTTTAAACTTATATCCAAATTATCTCTTCAAATATCAAAATTTTCATACTAGAAGTGATTATTGCAGAAGTCAAGTGGTCCAGCTTTGACCAAAATCAATTTTGAAGCCCATTAACTTTTAGAGACATCAAACAGGCTCAAAATCAATTTTCAGCTCCAAAAGCAATTTTAGGCAAAGCTAATCCAAACAAGGCCTTATTCTCTCACTCGTAATTGCTCATTAAAACATCCTAATTACGACTAAACAATGAAATGAGCATTTCTAACCACGACAGCTCCAGCACTTGTGAAGACACTTTTAACGTTGTGTTTGGAAACATCTCTAAGGAGAATGGCTTCTGATGCCCCTTATAATAACTTTAGTAGCCTATTTTAGGTGCTATATATAAACTATTGAAACAACTTAACAAAACAACATGTACTCTCAAGTAAATTGCTTTCTGCCAACCTCCTAATTGTCCCTATTCAGCTTCAAATAAAAAACAGTGATCACCTACATTTTTAAGTAATCACTTCAACATAAGAATTGCTTGGTATTACTAAAGAGAAACATCATCCAGTAACATCTAAAAGAAATTTGATGTATATACGTTCATCCTACCAATGGTAAGAATTACAATTCAAAACACCCCAAATACACACCAAAAACCTACTCAGGCAAACTATCAAACACTGAGCACTCATACTCCAAAATCCCCTACCTTTTCTGCATAACCAAAGTGGATAAATCCCAGATACAATAAAGTATACACTACCAAAGTTTGTAGGGCATCCAAGAAGAATAGACATATTACAAAAGCATAGATTGAGAATTGAAGTTTTCATAATGTACAGAGATTCCTAACCTCTTATGGCTGCTTCGTCTGGGCGCCAGATCTGAAACGCTGGTTCTGTTCATGCTGGCGATCTATAGTGATCTGAAATGCTGGATAGATGGATATGATTCGCTGGATCTGAACTCACAGGATCGGTCATGCTGGCCTGTGCTACTGAATCTGTCGAAAAGGGAGGGGTTTTCGTTCCAGATTTGAAAATTTGAGTTGATACAAAAACAAAATTAATCAAAATTATCTGAATGTGTAAGAAATCCATGATATCGTCGGTGAAGAAGCCCAGACCAAAGTAGCAGAGACCACGAACAAGAGAGAGAGCAATGGGCGCGATGGGGGAAGGAGCGAGAGATCAAGAGCACTGGTCGCCGAGAAGAGTGCAGAGAGAGAAATTTAACCTCTAGCCTGTGAAATCAGTTTTTATGTTGAAGTGATTACTTAAAAATGTAGGTGATCACTGTTTTTTATTTGAAGCCGAATAGGGACAATTAGGAGGTTGTGCATAAATCAAACTAAGGCTTTAGCTACCGAAAATTACTGTGCCTATAGTCTTATAATTAGAACCATTAGAGACTAAAATTACTGTGCCTATAGTCTTATAATTTTTGCTCCCAATAGTTAATTGTATATAAATAATTAGAACCATTAGAGACTAAAATTACTGTCACTATAATTTTTAGATTTAGCGATGGAAATTACTATGGCTATAGTTAATAATAATATTTTAAAAACTAAAATCATTAGGGACAGAAATTACAGTCGTTATAATCATTAGATTTAGCTACAGTAATTATAGTCACTAAAAAGAAAATTGCGATGGAACTATTAAATAAGTAGAACCATTAGGGACCGATATTACTGTCACTATAATTTTTAGATTTAGCGATGGAAATTACCATGGCTATAGTTCATATTATTTAAAAAACTAAAATCATTAGGGACATAAATTACAGTCGTTATAATCATTAGATTTAGCGACATTAATTATAGTTACTAAAAAGTAAATTGCGACGGAACTTATAGTGAGAGGTAATTTTTTCAACATTAAAACAAAAAAATAGAGTTTTGGCAATGGAAACTTAGCGATGGAAATATTACTGTCCCTAAAAATATGTTTCAGCGACACTTTTAGCTTCCATCCCTAAATTACCGTGGCTAAAAACTAGTTTTCTTGTAGTGTAATAGAAAAAGAAATCAAGGTTAAAAATAAAAAGATAAAAAAATTGAATGGGGGTTAAAATGGATGGTTAAATAGACAACACTAGACAATTTTTAAAGGAAACAAACAGGCTCTTGTAAGTCACAAAAAATGACGTACCACTTCACTTCATTTCCATAACCCCCAATTCAAAGTAGTGGAAATGTGCACAAAATTTTGGGGTAATGGCATTAATAACGAATGCATAAATACCCTCCAGAGTATGGCCCGAGGCGAGGTTTCAAGCCATTTGAGGCCAACCAAAGAAGCCAAGGATGATGAATAAATTTATTCTTCAACAACTACAACACGAACTAAAACAGAAAATGGCAAAGCTGGCCCATACCACATAAGTCAAAAAATAAAAACAGGAGAAAAATAATAAATAGCAAATCAACATGATGTCACTCTCAATTTCAGTACAAATTTGGACTAAAACCCACTTTAAATTACGTAAAATACCAACCCAAATTATTCCCTTTTTTAAGTGACATTTTCTGCTGATATGATTAGCCTCTTCTTCTTTAACACAACGTACCTTTAATATTACAATTTTTTTCCTATTTGTTATACTTTCAAGTGATTTCTTGAACACCAATATGATACCAATTAAAGCTCATAAACCAACATGGATATATTTATTATTAATCAAATGAAGAATTAATTTGTTAAAACACCATGTTTATGATCCAAGAAACTCAAATAACATTTGTTCCAATTAAGAACTAGTCATACAGAGAAAGGTCAGAAACTCAAACTTTTACTTGTACAGAGGCATTATATATAGTTCTTAAAAATATAATATTATACTTTAATTAACTGAAATAAAATTTCTCCAGGATATAGTGGCTAACATTGATATATCCATCAATGAGCTTACGGGGAAGGGGATCATAAAGACTAATCCAGGAAAATAGAGTTCATATCTACAAAACAAACAATGGAACCAGAAATATTCACCAATAGGAACCACAAAAATTCACCAATCTATCAAAACCCCAGAAAATACATTTGTAGATTAAAAAAACCCATCAAAGGTTTAACCCAAAAAGAAGATTGGAAACAAGAGAGAGAGAGTGTGTCATGATCAGAGAATAGACAAGGCACCAAATAGATACCTAGGGTTTCGGCTGAATTCTTGAGATAGAAAATCACCGGTTCCGGTGTGGGAGCAAATGTTGCCGGTGCGAAAGACGACAATGAGCAAAGAGAATAAGCAACCCTGCCAACCCAATCGACGGTGCGTGAGTGAGAGCGCGCCGAGCAGTACCGTGTTACCCTATGAAAATCGCTGGACTGTGTGTGGTATTAACCCAACCCAGCCAATGAAAACTCGTGTGGTATCGATCAACCCAACCCAACCCAATGAGAGCAGCACGACTGTAACCTTAGCTAGCTAGCTGCTTGGAATGAGAATGGGGAGTGGGAGTTTAGAGAGAAAGGGTGTGAGAGAGTTTAGAGAGAAAGGGGATCGGTAACACTAGTGTACGTGGTAGTACTGTATACCCTATCTGCTTGGAACGAGAATGCATGGGAAGTGGGATCCTTTAATTTAGAAAGAAATGAGAGCAGGACTACTAAAGAGAGGGAAAGCTGAAAACTAAAAATAATTTGATAAAGTTTAGCGACACTTTTCTAAAGTGTTGCTAATACTGCTGTACACACAAATTTCGTGCTTTTAAATAAACACCGAAAAGAGAGTAGACAAATGTTGATTTTGATTTATATTTGAAAAGTGTGAAGTACAATCTCTGTTGATCTTTTACAAAAGATAAAAATCCTTTGATTCTTCTCGTGGTAGATTTCTCGATTCAATGGTGATGATCACGTGTTCTTGAATCTGAAGGGTTTAAAGACTTGTTGAACTTGATCTTCAATTTGAAAGGCTTGGAGCTTGATTTTCAACTTGAAGGCTTTGGATATTTACTTGAAGGTTTGATGAAGGATTTGATTTCAACTTGAAGGGCTTGATGCTTGATCTTCAACTTGAAGGTTTGGATGCTTGGGAAGTTCTTCAGGGCTTTGATGCTTCAGTCTGAGAGAGCTTATTTGCTTCAGAATTGTTGTGCTTTAACCTTTGGAGGCCACCCCTATTTATAGTGGTAGGGAGTAGAGTGTTTGGATAAGGATGGACTTCTTAATAATTATCCTTATTTATTTAATTTATAAAGATAAATATTAATTATTTGGGAGTCATCCCCATCTGACCATGTGATACCATTTGATTGGTTTACTCTACTTGGATGACAATGATAAATATTTAAATTAATATTTATCCTTATTTATTTAATTAATTTGTAAGGATAAATATCAATTATTTGGAAGGCATTCTCATTTGACCATGTGGTGCCATTTGATTGGTTTACTCCACTTGGATGACAAAGATAAATATTTAAATTAATAATTATCTTTATTTAATGAGTGATAAGGATAAATATTAATTTTAAATAATTATTCTTAATTAGCCCAATGTGATAGGTGGCAAGATTTGATTTGTCCACTTAATCACAGATTTAAAACACATGGCTAATTGTAATTTGTTAAGCCTGTGTAAAATAGGACACTTGGCAATTTCTTATTTGCCTTTAGAGTATCCTAGTGGGTCCATTTGATGGCACATGACACATCTTAATTGGTCATGATTTAATTGGCTTAAGTCATGTGGCAATTTGTGATTGGTTAGAAATTTTCCATCTCTACAAATGCCCCCACTTCAAGGCGTGGCGAAAACATGTGCTTGTTTCATGTATTGGATGTGACTTGAAGTACTCGCCATTTTTTATTTTTTTATTTTTCTTTGAACAAATGTAGCTTGATGTGTATGGATGTGCAGCTTGTAAGAAATGAAATTTGACAAGTAATTTACCACTTGAACAAATTGAAGTGTTATAAGAATTGTAGAAGAGGTGGGAGCTTTAATTTAATTAAAAGCTTTTCTTTCCTTCTCTTTTTAAAATTAAAAAACCCAATTTTTCTATATATTCTCGCATCCACTTGAAAGAGTTCACATCAGCCTTGACACGGTAAGCAAGCAATTAATTGCCCTTGGAGAGGAGGTCGCATCTTATCAATTTTTTTTTTTTTTTAGGATTTAAGCGGCCGTCAAGTTTGCGGTGTGCTGCACGAACTGACAATGGCGTCTTCCACAAAGGCTGTTCTCTCGGCGCTACTTTCATTCTTATTCACCAAGACATAGTTGATCTCACATACGAAGATGATACTGACCACGACGAGGAGTTGAACCCTGAGGTGACTGACTACTCTTGGCTGGATGCTGTACGTGGACATAGGTAGGTCTTCACATTGCCTTTGGATATATATATATATATATATATATATATATATATATATATATACACACATATATATAAAAGCAATAGTGGCAGATTCATGGCAGATTCAATGATTATGTTTTATATATGTATATAATATAAAAGCAATAGTGGCAAATTCGTGGCAGATTCATGGCAGATTCAATGATTATGTTATATATATATATAAAAGACATAAACATGGATCTGGCACTTTTTTTTTTTTAATCACGTCTCACCCTTTTTTTATTATTATTATTATTATTTAGAAGACATATAAACATGAATCTGCTACACTCATACATTTTTTTTTTTTTAATAAAAGACCCCAACTTGATTTTTTTTTCCTATTTATTTATCAAGTAATTCAATTATTTTTTCAACGTCTTTCATGTGTAGATAATTGGAGCATTGAAGTGTCCAACTTGTCGTCTTTGACTTGACCACCTACAAACTTGTCGATTGCCGATCTACAAATGAACTTTCAGCGAAGGTGATTGATGTATCTGACCACTCCTAAGCCTCGATCATTGCTGCACATCTGGCTTTTCTTACTTGGAGGTGTCGACTGTTTGGTGATCATTTCCGTTTTGCGCCTGTTCATTACTGCACCTCTGGCTTTTATCACTTCCGGCGTCGACCGTTTGGTGATCATTGCCGTCTTGCACTTGTTCAGTGATGCACCTCTGGCTTTTATCACTTGCGGCGTCTACCGTTTGGTGATCATTGCCGTTTTGCACCTGTTCAATAATGCACCTCTGGCTTTTATCACTTCCGGCGTCGACCGTTTGGTGATCATTGTCGTCTTGCACTTGTTCAGTGATGCACCTCTGGCTTTTATCACTTGGCGCGTCGACCGTTTGGTGATCATTGCCGTTTTACACCTGTTCAATGATGCACCTCTAGCTTTTATCACTTGCGGCGTCGATCATTTGGTGATTATTGCTGTTTTGCACCTGTTCAGTGATGCACCTCTGACTTTTATCACTTCCGGCGTCGACCGTTTGGTGATCATTGCCGTTTTGTACCTGTTCAGTGATGCACCTCTGGCTTTTATCACTTCTGGCGTCGACCGTTTGGTGATCATTGCCGTTTTGCACCTGTTCATTGTTGACGTCTCATCTCAACGACAAGTCACATTCAACCGAGCAGAGACTGATGCAAGCAAATATTTAGTAGAAAAGCTGTTGATCACTTTGGCTTTAAGACACCTTCACCCGAGCAGACTAGTGTAGGCCAACATTTGTAGGAAAAATGTATCGATCATATCGAATTCAAGGCAACTTCACCCATGGCGACTGACACAAGACCACATTTGTATGAGAGGGCCTCGATCACATCAGCTTCAAGGCACCTTAACCCATGATGACTGATGTAAAACCGCATTTGTAGGAGAAGTCATCAATCTCGTCAGCTTCACAGTACTTCCACCTCAGACGACTGGTGAACACCAATTTTATTTGGAGAACGTGTCGATCAAATTTATTTCAAGGCACTTTTACCCGAGACGACTTATGCACGCTAACATTTGTTGGTGAAGGTATTGATCACCTTGGCTTCAAGGCATTTCCACCCAAGATAACTGATAACGCCATTGAGACGGATACCACTTTGCTCCAATTCACTTTAGCAGATTGAAGACTTTGACAGACACTCGTGATCGATGTCACTTTGCATCAATTCATCTTAGGGGACTGAAGACTTTGGTTGCCAATTAAGATTAATGCCATTTTGCACCGATTCACCCGAGCAGACTGAAGACTTTGACCGCCACTCGTGATCGACATCTCTCTGCACCAATTCATTTGGGAGGATCGAAGACTTTGGTTGTTAATCGAGATTGATGCCATTTTCTTGGATCTTCATTGATAGTTTACCCTCATGTCAAGGAGCTTTGAGTTGCGTTGGATTTGACACAGTTCTGCTGGTGTAAAGGAGCTTGTGAACTGTAGTGAAGATTTGAGACAGTTTAGACTCGTGTAGGATGAGTCAGGATTATCTACTAGATTAACCACTAGTAGACTTGGCGGTGATGTTTTAACAGTTTGACCACATGTGACATCATTGGTGGAGAACATTTTTTTTAATCGTGACTGAACTTGAGATAGCTTCTCAAGCTGCCTACGTACCCAAAAGGGATCAAGTCATCACGTAGTTCAAAGTGTTTTTTTTTTTTTTTTTTTTTTTTTT
>JAESVK010000912.1:3888913-3900564 GCA_017140935.1 Hamamelis virginiana | reverse complement strand
TGGAAAGATCTGGGTCGTAATTTCTTATTGAATGCTTTAGAGAGACGAGCTTGATAACACTCTAATCTTTGTTGTGCTTCGAGTCTTTTCTCATCTAGTGCTTCCAACTCTTCAAGACGTAGACGAGCATTATCTTCATGTGTCAGGCTTTCTTGAATAGCAATTCTTAAGGAAGGAATTTGCCGCTCGAGTGGAAGAACAGCTTCAACCCCGTACACTAGGGAATATGGAGTAGCTTGAGTAGGGGTTCGATATGTCGTTCGATATGCCCATAGAGCTTCTTCAACCTTTTCATGCCAATCTCTTTTTTACCTATCCACAACTTTTTTGAGTAGATTTCCAAGAGTCTTGTTGAGAGCTTCCGCAAGACCGTTAGCTGGTGCATTATACATTGAAGAATTATGCTGCTTGAAGCCAAATTTCGCACAGAGATTGTCCATAAGAGTATTATAGAATGGCTTTCCATTATCAGTTATGATGTAACGGGGTACACCATACCGATAAATGATGTTGACTTTAATGAAATTAACCACTGTTTCCTTTTTAACTTCCCTAAGTGGTACAGCTTCAGCCCACTTTGAGAAGTAATCAGTTGCGGCTAGAAATATGAATGTCCGGCAGAAGACTTTGGTGTCAATGGCCCTACAACATCCAAGCCCTATGCATCAAATGGCCAGGAAGCAACTGTGGGGTGAAGTGGTTCAGGAGGTTGGTGTATAAAGTTTGCATGGAACTGGCAAGCTTGACATCTTTTGGCATAGTCCATACAATCTTTTACCATGGTTGGCCAGTAGTAATCCATCCTTTTTATTCGAAAGTGGAGTTTTGGACCCGACTGATGAGCGCCACAAACACCAGAATGAACTTCTTCCAATGCTTGAGTTGCTTATTCTTCTCCTAAGCAACGAAGAAAAACACCGTCAAAGGAACGCCGGTAAAGTGTATCTTTGTAGTAAATGAAGCGAAATGCTCGACGCCTTATCTCAGTTCGGTGTCGCGGGTCATTAGGCAATATCCCATGCTCTAAATAGTTAATCAATGGTTGTCTCCAGTCTTCAATATCGATAGCAGCTACTGAAATAACATTTGTTTCTTCACATTCTGTTATGGACAATGATGGTAATACCCACCGTTGGCATACTGGGACATCAACATTTTCATCTTCCGACAAGGCTAAAGTTGCAGCCAAGTTGGCAAGAGCGTCTGCCATTTGATTTTCTTTTCTAGGAACATGGATCAATTCAATACTTTCGAACTTCTCTAGTAATTGTGTTGCACATCGGAAGTAAGGGATTAGATCATCTTTTTTTACCTCGTAATGTGTCAGGAGTTGGTTGATGACTAACTTGGAATCTCCATAAACTTTTAAATTGGGGATTTTCATTTCAACCGCCATTTGGAGACCAATGATTAAGGCTTGATACTCTGCAACATTGTTTGAACACAACTCACTAAGAGAGAATGAAAATGGGAGAATCTGTCTCTGTGGTGAAACAAAAATAACCCCCGCTTCAGCACCGTCATGGCGTGCAGCCCCATCAAAGAACATCATCCATGCAGCAAGAACTTCAACTTGAAAGACCTCTTCATCAGGGAAGTCATCTGAAATCTCCCAATCTGCAGGGATTGGATGATTTGCTAAAAAATCTGCTAGGGCTTGTCCCTTAATCGCATTTTGAGAGAAGTAAATTATCTCATATTGATTGAGCAGCAGTCCCCATCTTGCCAAACATCCCGATATTACTAGCCCAGACAAAATATATTTGACAGGATCAGCCCGTGCAATTAAATGCACTGTATATGCTTCCATGTAGTGTTTTAGCTTTTGGACTGAGAAGAAAAGTGCAACGCAAGTTTTTTCAATAGGGGAATAGTTTAACTCAGGCCCTATGAGGGTTCGACTCAAGTAGTAGAGTGCCCTTTCTTTGTTCTCTTCATTTTCTTGGGCAAGAAGTGCTCCAAGAGATTGTTCTTGTGCAGCAATGTAGAGTAACAAGGGCTTCCCAGGAGTAGGGGCACCTAAGACAGGTGGGTTCAACAAGTACTTCTTGATACTTTCAAAGGCATTGCTACAAGCTTGATCCCAGACAAAAGGAGTGTCCTTCTTCATGAGTCGGTGAAAGGGTTGACATCGTCCCGCAAGGTTTGAAATGAATCGTCGAATATAAGCAAGACGTCCTTGAAGACTTCTAAGTTCTTTTAAATTTCTTGGTTCAGGCATCTTTTGGATGGCATCAATTTTAGACTGATCGATCTCAATACCTCGATGTCGAACAATGAATCCAAGGAATTTGCCCGAAGTGACCCCAAATGCACACTTGAGAGGATTCATTTTGAGCTGGTATCTCCACAGTCTATTGAACACTGCGCGTAAATCCTGCAAATGGTCTTTCATTTTCTTGGATTTCACCACCAAATCATCAACATAGCACTCAACTGTCTTGTGAAGCATGTCATCAAAGATCCTTTGCATAGCTTGCTAGTAGGTTGCCCCCGCGTTTTTTAGGCTAAATGGCATTTTTGTATAACAATAAATACCTTTTGGCGTACGAAACGCAGTAAGTTCTTCATCTTTCGGTGCCATCCTAATCTGATTGTATCCCGATGATCCATCCATGAAAGATAGAGTCTCATGGCCTGTAGTTGCATCAATCATAAGCTCAGTTATTGGCAATGGGAAATCATCTTTTGGACATGCATTGTTTAGATCACGGAAGTCCACACAGACGCGAATTTGTCCATTCTTTTTCTTAATTGGAACAATGTTAGCAATCCATGTGGGGTATTTCACCTCTCGAATAAAGCCGGCTTCAATTAGCTTGTTGACTTTTGCTTCAATTTAGGGAATAAACTCTGGTCGAAAACGACGTTGAGCTTGTTTGATTGGGCGAGCCCCATGTTTGATTGAGAGATAGTGAACTGCTACCTTGGGGTCTAAACCTGGCATTTCTTTATAACTCCAAGCGAAAACATCTTTAAATTCTATCATAAGATCTATGTATTCTTTTTCCTCCTCTTCAGATAAGTTGGCACTTATAAATGTTGGATGATGATTTTCTTGGTCGCCCAGGTTAATTTCTTTTAAATCATCAACCGTGGCCTGCCCCCCTTCTTCAAGTGCAGGTGGAGCTTCTTGAATATCTTCTTCCACTGACTGGTCATTTTCTGGAACTTCAGTGAAGGTTATATGGAATGTAGATGCGGTAGTTTCTTCAGTGGCAATATCTTCAACTGTTGTCAGTTGTGAGTTCTTTTGATTTGTAAACACTACAGTACGTCTCTTGATTTTCAACGCTTCACCTACAGAAATGTCCAACAGAATGCGCCTCTTCATACGAGATGGAACTACACTGTAAGACTCCTTCCAATCTTGAACCTTAGAAGATGTTTTTTACTTAGTTTTTTTAACACTTGATGCCTGCGTTGACTTTGAAGTACCCAGTCTATCATGCACTGATCGGAGTTTAGTTGAGTCGGGAGCTTTTTGGACTCCTAGCCGATCAAATACTGAAGCTCGCAATGATGTAGGCTCACCAAGGCGATCAAACACTGAGGATCTAGTCGATGGTGTTTGAGTACATGCACTTTCATCTTTAACTGTAATGCATTGTGAGGCAACTTTCTTTATTGGTATATAAACAGGAGAAGATGAAGTATAACCAAGTCCCCTTTTTGAATTCTCCACAGGATACCCTTTTTCTCTCAACAGTCGTTGGGTTTTGGTCATTTCGATTTCTTTTCCTTCAATTGCCTTTAAGGGTAGATTTCCTAAACCAGGCAACTCTCGTGGATTGTAACCAGCCTTGGCCAACAATTTATAAGCATTAGGATCAAAGCCTTCAGTTTTTTTCTCTAGTAAATCACCATGCTCCACTTCGGGCCCTTGTGAAGGCTTAACGAACCCTTTTAAAGAAGGATTGATCACTTTTGTCTTAACAAGCTTAGTGACCGGGAGAGTTAATCCTTCGAATGCATTTAGCTTCACCGCATTATATTCAGTAAAAGGAGATTGTCCTTTTCTTCTTCTAGATTTTGGGACATAACGAAGCACTGGAGTTTCTTTGGTTGCTTCATAAAGAATTTTTTTACTAGCACTTTGCCCCATTGCATCTTTAGCTTCATTTTCTGCAATTTTCTCTTCACATTCTTTAGCAGGAGTGACAGTTTCCGCATTTTGAGAAGCATTTTGCTTATGTCTTTCAGTACTGCCTATTGATGGTACCGAGCTTGGTTGAGCTTCCTTTATCCCAGTGGATTCCAAGTAAAACTTAGCATCAGCAAAATGAGATTCAGCTTCAGTAAATGGCTTATCATCAGCTGCAACTTTTTTCTGGACCCCATCTTGATAATATTTGAAGCACTGGTGCAGGGTAGAAGGAACAACTCCATGCTCATGCAGCCATGGTCGCCCAAGCAACATATTATATGTAGTCCTAGCTTCAATGACATGGAACAATGCACTGGAATGCATTTCTTCCATTAATAAATCAAGTTTTATCATGCCTATAGCTTTCTGACCTCCTTGATTAAAGCCTTGAATCATTAAGCGACTATGCGAAAGTTTATCCACAGAGATGCCTATCTCTTTCAATATATGTAATGGCAAAATATTAACAGCTGATCCGCCATCAAGCATAATTCTGTTCACTTTTCTTTCACGAGCGAATCCTGTGACAAAGAGAGGACGGTTGTGGGGCTTGGAGCCAAGTAATAAATCTTCATCAGAAAAATTAATGGATGACATACATGCAATGCAGGTGCCAGAACTTGGGTGAGAATCTTCTTCAACTGTCAATTCTGTGTTTTCATTAGGCTTATCTTCTTCATCATGCGTTAACACTTCTTGACCCTCCACTTGATGACATGACAGCTTATTCATTGAAGGGTAAACGGTATTTTGATACCATTCTGGCAAAAAATCCCATAAGGTCATGGAGATCCGTGGCTTTTGTTCAAGTGAGTCTTCAACCCAACTGGAAGCTGCTTTTTCTTTCTTGGGAGCTCTCTTTTTCATTACCTTTCTAACCATTCGAGATCGTTGCTTGTTCTTTCTTGCAACTGCTGGTTTTTGCGATTTTGACTTATGACCTCTTCGACGAGTAACAAGAGTCCAGCCTTCATCATCAGAATTTGATAAGTCTTGCTGGATTGCCATTTCTACTATATTCGACTTTTTTAGACTTAAGGCAGAGAGAGCCTCTAGTGCATGAGAAGGTGTCAACTCGACTTCAATAGGCTCAAATGCTCCGAACTTGATTGAGAAAACAGTGTCTGACTGGATGGAAATGGGTACTTTGTTCATATTTTCTTGGTTTGAAAGAGGCATAAGACCACATGATCCGAAGGTGATGGTGGCTTGATTGGAGGTCACAACATCTACATCAAGCTCGATCATTCCTTTTCGAGCCAAATCCATGATCTTTTCTTTCAAAACAAAACATTTTTCTACTGGGTGGCTAACCAACCGGTGATATTTGCAGTACATAGGATCATTGACCCGACCAGCTTCCTCAGGGCGCTTCATCTCGGGAAGTTCAATCAGCTTACTTTTGAGAAGATCTTCTAACATCTCTGGAATGTCAGAATCAGGAAATGGATATTCTTTCTCTTGCATTTCTTTCAGAGTAACCCTCTTTCTTCCCTGCTCTTGACTTAAGTGAACCTTTTCTTCTTCTTTTTTCTTTGAGTTGACTGCAAATTTAACTGGGGCAGTACCCACAGTCATAGATTCCTTGTTGTTGCCTTTGGGAGGATACTTGCCCCCTTTCTGGCTATCTTGTTTTTCTTTTCCTTTACGATATTCTTGAACGAGTGGGCCTTGGCCTCCGTTAGCACTTATGCTAAGCTCCATATCATGAGCCCGTGTTGCTAACTCTTCAAAGGTACGAGGCTTTATTCCTTGTAGAATGTAGCGTAAGCCCCAGTGCATGCCTTGGGTGCACATTTCAATTGCAGAGGCTTCAGATAACCTATCTTTACAGTTAAGGCTTAGGTTCCTCCACCTATTGATGTAGTCTATGACAGGTTCATCTTTCCACTGGCGGGTGTTGGTTAACTCAATCGTACTAACAGTACGACGAGTGCTATAAAAACGGGTGGGGAACTCCCGCTCGAGTTGATCCCAGCTGTCAATTGAACTTGGCTGAAGATCAGTGTACCAATCAAAGGCATTACTTTTCAGAGATCGAACAAATTGTTTGACAAGTAGATCTCCATCAGTGCCAGCATTATTGCATGTTTCCACAAAGTGGGCAACGTGTTGTTTCGGGTTTCTTTTGCCTTCAAATTGCTGGAATTTTGGTGGCTAATAACCTTGAGGCATCCTCATAAAGTCGATTCGTTGGGTGTAAGGCTTGGTATAAGTGGAATAGGAGTGAGTATTTCCTTCGACCTTATCTTTAATAGCACCCATGATGAATTCCCTCAACTGATCTGCAGGTACTGATCCATCTGTGGATACTTGAAGATCCTTGGATGGGCCTTCAATCTTTGTAGGAACTTCAATTGTATCTTGGGGAGTCTTTTGAGTTGCATTCGTTGGTTGCGTGCTAGCAGTTGCATGACTTGACCCTCCTAGATTTTCCATCTTTTTCATTAGCATGGCAATTTGAAGATCTCTTTCTTGCATTGAGTTGGCGAGCCCTTCAATAGCTTTTGTCATACTTGCAAGTTGATCTTCAACAGAGACCGTGTTGGTCATCATTACCGGCATAGTAGCAGAATTGTTGAGGTCTGCAGGATCTGTTGGTAACATCGGCTTTAACGGTGGAGTCCCACGAGGAGAGCTTGTTGTAGAGCCACCTCTTGAATCCTATTCTTCAGCAAAGAGAAAGTTATAACTTGAGCCTGCCCCTTGCGAGATGGATGGTTGTGCTAAGACTTGTTCCACTATGGCAGCAACATCTTTCTTTGCCCCCAATGAGGCTAAAGAGATCACTGGATTTTTAGAGGCATCAAAGACTTGAGTTGTTTTAGACTCTATAGCAGTTTGGGCATATATTTCAGTGACAGCTTTTGTTTTAGTTCGAGTCATCGGACCAGAATTCAAAGTATCCTGACTGGACGATGAATTAAGGGGCTTGAAACTTTGAGTAATGTTCTTCTTAGGAGCCATGAAATTGCAGACTTGGACTCTTGAGAAGTTCTTTTTGGTTAAAAAGAAGAGATGAGAGGCAGAGATGGTCCCACCGGGCGTGCCAGAAATTTGTACACATAAATTTCGCGCTTTTAAATAAACACCGAAAAGAGAGTAGACAAATGTTGATTTTGATTTATATTTGAAAAGTGTGAAGTACAATCTCTGTTGATCTTTTACAAAAGATAAAAATCCTCTGATTCTTCTCGTGGTAGATTTCTCGATTCAATGGTGATGATCACGTGTTCTTGAATCTGAAGGGTTTAAAGACTTGTTGAACTTGATCTTCAATTTGAAAGGCTTGGAGCTTGATTTTCAACTTGAAAGCTTTGGATATTTACTTGAAGGTTTGATGAAGGATTTGATTTCAACTTGAAGGGCTTGATGCTTGATCTTCAACTTGAAGGTTTGGATGCTTGGGAAGTTCTTCAGGGCTTTGATGCTTCAGTCTGAGAGAGCTTCTTTGCTTCAGAATTGTTGTGCTTTAACTTTTGGAGGCCACCCCTATTTATAGTGGTAGGGAGTAGAGTGTTTGGATAGGGATGGACTTCTTAATAATTATCCTTATTTATTTAATTTATAAAGATAAATATTAATTATTTGGGAGTCATCCCCATCTGACCATGTGATACCATTTGATTGGTTTACTCTACTTGGATGACAATGATAAATATTTAAATTAATATTTATCCTTATTTATTTAATTAATTTGTAAGGATAAATATCAATTATTTGGAAGGCATTCTCATTTGACCATGTGGTGCCATTTGATTGGTTTACTCCACTTGGATGACAAAGATTAATATTTAAATTAATAATTATCCTTATTTAATGAGTGATAAGGATAAATATTAATTTTAAATAATTATCCTTAATTGGCCCAATGTGATAGGTGGCAAGATTTGATTTGTCACTTAATCACAGATTTAAAACACATGGCTAATTGTAATTTGTTAAGCCTGTGTAAAATAGGACACTTGACAATTTCTTATTTGCCTTTAGAGTATCCTAGTGGGTCCATTTGATGGCACATGACACATCTTAATTGGTCATGATTTAATTGGCTTAAGCCATGTGGCAATTTGTGATTGGTTAGAAATTTTCCATCTCTATAACTGCATTTATAGGGACACTTTTAATAAAAGTGTCATTATAACATGAGCTAATTAGGGATGTCAACGGGGCGGGTTTGGGACGGGTCGTCCCTTTCCCAACTCCATCCTATTTAAGAAAATCTCATCCCATTCCTGTCCCAAACTCATGACGGGTCAAGATTTGGAATCTCATCCCCGTCCCAATTAAAAGACCTCATCCCATTACCGTCCTGTTCCATTTACTATTTTCTTTCTACTTTTCTCAATTTTCTCAATACCTAAATAAATTACAAAATACATCGATGAACATTAAAGATAATTGTTACTTCTAAGTAAAATAAATTAAACCCCTTAAGGGGCATGATTGAAATTTCATTCTATTAAGGAGAAACTTAATTGTATAATACCTATAAAATAAATATAATAAAAATACATAAACATATATAATCGGGGCGGGGCGGGTTTTTAAGCCCTCATCCAAAACCCGTCCCAAACCCTCTAGGGTTTTAAAAAAAAAATCTCAAACCCGCTCCTAACCCTATTAGGATGACCCAAAACCCTTCCCAATAGGGGCGGGGCGGATACCCGAATAAACCCGCCCCGTTGACATCCCTAGAGCTAATAGGGACACTTTTAAAAAAAGTGTCGCATTAAGTAATTTTTTTTGGACATTTACGCGACACTTTCCTAAAGTGTTGCTAATACTAGGTTTATGAGGACACTTTAATATAAGTGTTGCAAAACATGATCTAATAGGGACACTTTCTAAAAAGTGTTGCATTAAGTAACTTTTTGGGACATTTACCAAAAGTGTCCTTCATGTGCCAAAAAAAAGGGTCCCCTTTGACAGTATTTGTAGTAGTGGGACCCCTACTAACATGGAAATGGGTTTCACAAAAAAAAAAAACAAAACAAAAAAACAAAACAAAAATAAATAAAAATAAAAAATAAAAAATTCTAAACAAACTCTTATCAATCATGTTCACCAGTAGCTCACAATCGACTTAATTCATTTGCAGCCCTTCTTGTCCGATATGGAAGTGGGTAGCCATAGCTGGACTAATCTTGTAATAATTAAGTTATTTAATGGGGAATATGGCTGAAAGTCCTAGAGAAAAGGATTATAACTCGTTAAGTCCTAGAAAAACTTTTATGCCAAAAGTACTCCTTATGGCAAAAATTAGAAAAAAAAATGCCTCTTAGCTAAAATTTACCAAAATTTTCTCTATAAAAATTCCTAACTATTCGGTTTATTCAAATTTCTTTCTCACAGTAAACATTTGCTTCCCTTGCCATCAAATTTCAATTACGCTAGAAAAAATCATGGCTCCTCATCCTGTCACCTCTGAGTGATGATGAGGTTCCCATAGAATGAGCAGAGGAAATAGTCCTGTCACAAGATGAGGTTATTTTCAAAATTTCATGGGCTGCCATTGAGGACCTTGATCGTCTAGAACTCCTACACAAATTTGACATGAAAGAGCTCCTCTTCAACCTCAATCATTCTTACCCTATGATCCAGTCCCCAAGCTCTTCAAATAGTCTCGCGAGCCGCCTTCTTATTAAATGACTTCTCTGTTAGAATTTTTGCTACCAAACTATGCTAACAATCGATTTAACCGACCTCGCGTCTCATTCGATATAGTAAAAGGATATATCTTCATCCTCTTTCTTCATGAGCGTAGAGGATGCAAGTTTGCTCGCTAACTCCTCCGCCATAAAAATCTAACAACTTATTAACCAATCCCACTTCTACATAAGAATGGAGAAGAGAGAATCTTGTAAAAAAGCACAAGAAAGAAAACTCTTATGAGAGGAGAGAAAAAACTAAAGATATGAGAAAAAAAAAAAGAAAAAAAAAAGATATGCAAATGTGATGCATCGAAGACGAAAAGCAAAATGCATAAAAAAGATATATGTAATGCAAGCCAATCCCTACTACTTTTTTTTCTCATCTCAAAAATTAATGGGTTGGTCATATCAAACAACTACCATGCAATTCATAGTCTTAATTGTAAAATTAATGCATTAGAGATGATTATTGTCACTAAGAAATACTGAAAAATAAAAATTCAATTAGAAGTACTAGATATTGAAAAAAAAAAGTGAGTGAATATAAAAACACAAAAAAGATAATCAAGTATCCAGTGAGGGATTTGTGAGAAATCAAATGACTAATCCTAATTATTAAGCAGCCCCACAAATGCAACATTTTTTCAAGCTATTTTAATTTCAAACTATATATATAATGCCTAATCCTAATTATTAAGCTTTAATAAAGCAACTTTCACTGTTTAACTATATTTAGAGGTTCACTTTACCCAAACATTTCTTTAATTTGAGGTTTAAATGATTTAACATATTTGTTTACAGCAACCAATTAAAGCTAAATATATATCAAGGTGAAAATATATCATTCTTGCCAATAGAATTTTGGGCATTGCTCATGAGATTAAGATTTCATTGAATTAAATTGTGTACACACTCTCATTTTATTGGTGATAATCTTAAAACGTTTTTAATGATAAATAATCCATTATTAACTCAGTAATCCATGATAAATAATCAATTAAACCAAATAAAATAGGGGATATAACCCAAAACCCCCTGGTGTAGTGGTAGTAGACCCAAAACCCCTTCCCAAAAAGTCAAAATTTTATATTTACCTATTTAATATGATCTGACATATATACCCTCAATTAATTACTAGAAATACAAATTTTTTACCTTTTTCAATTTTGGACGAATATGGTTAGAATAAACTCCAGCCGAATTTCTAGGCGACAGAGAAGGGATCATATCCCTATTACGAGAGTTCTGCAGAAGCACATTTCTACAACTTCAAGAAGTGGTCTTCGACCTCGACAGAGAGTGAAAAAGTTAGTGAGAAATCCTCGGGGCAGGAAAAAAATGCAGTCGACGATAAATCTCCTAAAATAAATGTGTCAAAATGGACGGTTCTATTTACTTCGCTGCTTTGCAACCCCACCAAATCTCAGTTCTCAACTTAATCACGAGCAGTGGAGCAGCAGTAGACTATTGTTGTTTGGGACCCAAATGCATAAATGCTACTGACTTGTTCTACGTGCTTACCTTGCAGATACTAATCCTCTATAATCCCGAAATAGCACCTAAGATGTTCGATGAAATGCCTCAGTGAAAGAAGCACATTGCAACATGCCAAATAAGTAAAATTACTTTTCTTTCTAGATTATATTTATAGATAAATTTACTTATTTATTTAAATATATATAAATAGGTAAATTTAATTATTTACAAATAAGTTTACTTATTTCTAGTTAATATATATAGGTAAATTTACTTATTTCAAATACGTTTATTTATTTTTGGTTTATATATATAGGTAAATTTACTTATTTGTTTAAAGACATATAAATAGGTAAATTTACTTATTTCCAAAT
>JAESVK010000912.1:3791525-3825422 GCA_017140935.1 Hamamelis virginiana | reverse complement strand
GTCTCGAGACTTGATTCCAACGTTTGGTATCAATTAGAGACATTTTGTGACAGAGAGTCAAATTTTCCAGAATTGACTCTTATTCACAAAAAATCTAGTGTGGCTATTCTAGGTCATTAAAAATCATGGGAACCCTTCCTAGACTTTGTTAAGACCTTATATTAATGAAGTCAATAGGTGGCAAGCTTCAAAAATCCCAGAAACTATTTTCTTTGGATTTTATAAAAGCTTCTTGATTGCTGCCCAGAAAAACAGCAACACTATTTTAATTTCAAAACGATTTCAAAATTAAAACTATCAATATACAAGCATGCTAAAACGTTTTTAACAAGTTTATATATCATCTAGCAACATCCCTAAATGTTTTTAAGTAATTAAAAACAATAATTCATCACATGAATTTCACAATCTCTCATGAACACAAAAACGTTTTATAAAAACACTTTTCATCAAATCTTCATGTTCTTCATTTTTAATTTTCAAAAACGATAAAATTTATTTTGAAAATATTATAAACACTTTATAAAACATATGAAGAACACAAGATCATGAAATCATAAAATTAATTAAGGCACACTAGGGTTCCAAACCCATGTGGCCGAAATTCATAGTGAGAGAGAGAGAGTGTGCTAGGGTTAGGGTTAGGGTTAGGGTTAGGGAACCTTACCATAACCTAACCTTTTTAGGGTTTCCATAAATTCCATATATGCTGCAATAATTTCTATATTGTGATTAATTAAAATAAGAAAGAATCAAATCAAAAATAAGAAACTTTCCTAAATTAAACAATACACATAATAGAAACTAGGAATATCCAAGTTTGATATTTAGGGATTCCTAAAACAAACTAGGAAATATTCCTATATTAGTTTAGGGTTTCTAAAACCTAAAACTAGCCACCATTGATGATGAATACAAGGATTCGAAGAACCCTAATCCACCATTGTTAAACTCTTTAACAATATTCATCAATATGCAAGTTTAAATAAAATTAAACATAGTTATTTGCAATAATCAAGAATCAATTTTTAACATGTTTAAAATAATCAAGATACATGCAAATATGTTCTAGGGTTATTAAACCCTAGTAGCCGAAATCCATGAGAGTGTATAACCCATGGCCGAAAATCCCTATGAGGGTATTTTAAAACCCTAATCACCATTGAAACCCAATTTTCTTAAAATCAAGTTATGTTCATAATTTTCTCAAAATCAAGAACCTCATCTATTTGAATCAAGGGTTTCTCAAACTCAAGATTCAAACATATTTAATGATTATAGGGTTACCTTAACCCAAATCATAAATAATACCATTAAAGAACCATATTAGGGTTTGTAAACCCTAAGTGGCCGAAATGGAGTGATAGAGGAGAGAGAGAGGCATGTACCTTGGAGGGGATTTGATCATCAACAAAGCATCTTCATACCATGGAGATCAAACCCTAATGATCTAATCATATATTAACCAAACCCTAGTATGTCCGAAATTGAGAGAGAGATATATAGAGGGAACCCAAAACTTTTTAGGGTTTCTTCATAACCTTAAAACTCAAAACACCAATAGAGAATAACCCCTAGTGGCCGAACCTTATAGGGCAGCCCCATCAAGCCGTGACCTAGCTAGGGTTTCTAAAACCCTAGTTGCCAAATAAAACCAAAACAATATCAAAGGAGGCAGCCCCCTCATTGCCGAATTCAAGTGTGGTTATTAAACCATCAAAAACATGATTTTAATTAATTAAACCATTGCCAAACATCATAAATCTCATATCCATGCTTGATTTGGCTCTGATACCACTGATAGGAATCGATCGAAATTATGGAATCGCAGCGGAATAGAAAACAAAACTTTTTAATAATATTATTCCATCATCGAAAGATTCTAAACAAGAATCGAACAAACATTGGGATATGAGATTTAATTACAAACAAATAAAATTAATAAAACATAAATTAATCTTACTTGATTCGCCTTTCGATTTGCAATCCTCGACCTCGAACTTCAACGCAATGAAGCCTCCAACGGTATCCACACAAGGGTAAGATTCCCTAAACCCTTCTAGTCTTCCACAACACTTGAGAAAGCTAGAATGGAGAGGGAGAGGAGAGAGAGAATTTTCGGCCAAGGGTTGCTTAACCCTAGAATGAGTGAAGCACTCATATTTATAAACATTCTCCTCTTTAAGGGACGTTTGGTTACTAGTGCTAGCATGACCAAATATCCTTGAATAGAATAATCATATTCTTGGTTAATTTTGACTTTTAATTAATTAACCTTTAATTAATCAAAATCAAACTTAACTTAAAGATAGGATTCCCCTCTCTCAAGTTTAAGGAACTCTCTTACCCTCTATTGTGTGTGACCCATTGGGTTCACCCCAACCTAGCAGTGACTAGGGACATCTCCATGTCACCTAAAATAGAAACTTTCTATTTAAAGGTTTAATTGAAACTATTCCAATTATGCCCTCATTGATAACACTTATCAATAGGCTTTCACTGGTCATGAGTGACGTCTAGCAATGTGTCATGACATGCCCTAGGTTTGGGTGAATAGCAGAACTATATGAACCCTTCTTGTTACTTAATCCTTCATCCCCTAATGTCACAGTTAAGATATTTAGGGTATGGATACAAGTCAAAACCCTATCTTAACTTTCTTGTCATATGTTCTTCAAATTATAATCTCAATAAGATGAACCCTATGAAACTCTTTCATATTTCATCTATCACTCTGGCCAGAGATTCACATTGAGAGTTATATTTAAGAACTGACCTTGACATTCTCTCTCATAACATTGAGAGTGATGATTCCTTATTGACCACTCATATGCCTTCATGCAAGACCTATTAGAGCCAATGAGTGCTGACTACAACCTTAAGATCAAGGCTGTATAAAACACTATCAAACCCTAATAACTCAGGCACAAGACATCCATGGTGTCTCAGGTCTTAGGATTACCAAATGGACGTAACATAAGAATATTCCTTTAACTTAATATCCATAGGAATATTCTAGTAGATCAAGTTCAGTGTACATATTCTCTAATATGCACCCACAGATTAACCTAAGTGTCTCTATACTGATAGGAAAGACTACCTATCCTCCCATTGGAGTTAGTTTAAATCTGTGCCACTCTTGCCGGTTTAATAAATGTCCTCTTTAATAAACCTATGAGCAGGAACACTTTAAGAATAAATGTATATGAGAAATATGAGTCTTCATATCTCAACAAACTTGAGATACACATTTCTCTTATCATTTATTCATGGACATTATCGTATATATATTTAAACATACAAACGATAAGCAATACCTTCTTATCCTAATATGAAATAGATATGCACTTTAGGATTGGTTTTAGGGCATACCTCTAACAATTATTTCAAATTTGAAATAATTCAAATTCAAAATATAAATGCAATGATAGATAATTTGTCATCTTATCTATAATTTGAAACCATGTCAAATTTAAATTTCAACTAACTTGAAATTCAATTAACTATTTGAAATCTTTAATTATCTTGCCATCTCATGACAATTTCAAATTTCAAATTTCAAATTTCAAATTTCAAAATTCAAAAATTCAAATTTTCAAATTTCAAAAAATTCAAAATTCAAAATTCAAATTTCAAATTTCAAAAACTTGAAATTCTAGTTAATTAATATTTGCATATTATTCTCTCTTCTCCTTTAAATGAAGCTACCAACTATATGTGTGTGACCTCTTAGGTTCACAACAACCTAGTAGTAGGAATTAGGATAAAAAATTATCCTTTCAAATAAAACTATTTTTATTTAAGGTTCAAATTAGAACTCTTCTAATTTCCCATTGAGAAATCAATTTCTCTTTGGCCTCTACTAGTCCTGAGTGACATCTAGCAATATGTCAAGACACACCCTGGGTTGTGTGAAGGTTAATCATAACACAGTGAACCCTTCAATTACAATTAAGATACAATTCAATCCTTCCATCAAACAATGCCTTAGTTAAATTACTTGGGTATTGGATAATATGTCATACCCTAATTTAAAATTTTGTATGTGATTCTCAAAATATAAATTCAACCTTGGGATACTCAAGAAACAGTTTTCTTATTCCCAACTGATTTGGCCAAAGACTTATATGAATTATATCTTTGAGAATAATACGAGGCATTCCCTCTCTTTACTGAGAGTGATAGATTCCTTGTTGTACACTCATATGTCCCCATGACAGGTCTACTAGGGCCAATGAGTACATACACAAATTCCATGGTTAGGATATGTACATTGTACTATCAAACCCTAATATCCCTAACACAGGACATCTATGGTGCCTCTGGTCTAAGGATCACTTGCATCATTGTAACCCTAAGTTGTTGTTTGACATGTAAGTAAAACTCCATTCAACAAACTCAATCAATGATCACATTCAGTGTACTTGTTCTCAAACAAGCACCCACAGGTTTGTCCTAGTGTCATTACACAAATGACTTGAGACTAGTCATTCTCCATATTGAGCAGACATAACCTGTGCTAGTCTATCCGGATTATTAATGCCCAATAAATAATCCTATGACTAGGAATATCTAATAAAGAAATCTTTAACAATATAAGTCTCCTAATCTCAACTTTTGAGATCTTATATTGACATTCCTTCTAAGGACTTACCATGAATATAATAACAGAGGAATACATGATAATCAAAAGCCCATATTATTAATGAATAATAATAATACATGAATCAACTTTATGTCCTAAATTACACCAGTGAGATTGGCTATTAGGGCATATTACTGACAGAATGAGAGCCGAATGATGGAAAGCCATGGTACTATGATATCCAACAGTTTGTAGAAAAAGGAGAGTATCCAAAAGAGGCATCATCCGTAGACAGAAAGACCATAAGAATGTTAGCCAGCCAGTATATTTTTTGTAGAGGAAGCTGTACCGGAGATAACACGACGGAGTGCATCTGTTGTGCGTCAATGAACAAGAAGCTAAAAGGATAGTATTGGAAGTGCATGAAGGGGCTGGGGCTCCGTATATGAATGGATACATGCTAGCTAAGAAGATCGTGAGACTAGGTTATTATTAGTCAACCATGGAGAGGGATTGCCATCTACATGTCAAGAAGTGTCATAAATGTCAAGTGTTTGCAAGTGGAAAACATCAACCCTCGATGCCACTCACCACCATGTCTTCGCCATGGCCATTTGCAACATGGGGCATTGACATCATTGGCAAGGTAACCCCGCAGCATCAAATGGACACGAGTACATCCTAGTCGCCATAGATTATTTCACCAAGTGGGTAGAGGCCGCATCCTACAAGACATTGAATGCCAAGCAAGTAACGAGGTTCATACAGAATAATATCATCTATCGATATGGAGTGCCCCACGAATTCATCTCTGACAATGGACAGCATTTCCGAAAAGAAACCGAAGCGCTCTTACAAAAATATAATATCAAGCACCATCATTCGTCTCCTTATAGGCCACAGATATATGGGTTTGTTGAGGTAGCGAATAAGAATCTCAAGTCGATCTTGAAAAAGACCATAGAGACTTACAATGACTGGCATGAGAAATTACAATTGGCACTGTGGGGATATCATACTTCCATTAGGTCATCAACAGGGGCTACTCCCTTTTCACTCGTGTATGGAATGGAAGCGGTATTGCCCATAGAGTTAGAAGTTCCGTCATTAAGGATTGCCATGGAGAGTCAACTGGCGGAGGTAGAATAGGTCAAAAGTCGGTATGAAGTTCGCTTTGATGGATGAAAGACGATTAAGGGCACTTTACCACATTCAGGGGTATCAAAGAAGAATAACCAAGGCGTTTGGCATGAAAGTGAAGAACAGAGGTTTGAAGAAATGAGATTTAGTACTAAAAGAGATCCGAGCACCGATCCACGATCCGCGAGGAAAGTTCAAGCCCACATGGGTAGGCCTTACATCATCGGAGAAATACTGTCAGGCGGAGCAATGAAGATTTCAGATATCGATGGAAATGAATTCTCTCAACCTACCAACTTGGATCAATTGAAGAAGTACCGCATATAAAATAATAATAATAATAAAAAAGTCCGCTAGGTTGAAAACCAGAAAGGGTCGCCTAGGCAAAATTTAGGGCATTAAAAAAAAATCAAGCTCACTAAGTAGAAAACCTGAAAAGGCTGCTCAGGCAAAAGTTAGAGCAAGCAAAAAAAAAAAAAAAAACAAGAGAAAAAAAAGAAAAAAAAAAGTGGACTTCTTCAACTTGATTCATGAACTACGAAGACCTGATTCCCTAAATATCACAATAAGTTAGAGAAAAGTAGCAAGAGAATACATCAAGGACGGGGATACGTAGGCAGCCCATAAAGTTACCTTGGGTGCGGTCTATTTCTTGTAAAAATAACCAATAGTTGATTCAATTATAATTATTAAAGGAAATTTGTCAAGATTCTAATAAATTGATATTTATTCATCCATAGAGGGTAGAAACCTTTTGAAAGATTTATTACATGCCATGTATGTCCATATTTCCTACTTTCTTCAAATCTTACTTAAAAAAAAAAAAAAAAATCCCTTCTCTACTCTAAAGTCCTCCTCGCTCTGCTGGCTTGGGCTTCATCTTCATTTTTCTTCTTTATCTTAGTTATACTAACTTGTGATGCATCTTATAGAAGTGATGAACTTGTTGACTGAGCTGTAACTCTAGAATCATAAAAGAGACTTCGAACCTTGTCCCTTGTAGCCTGTACTTTTGAGCCCAAGCCTTGTTTAAGCCAAGCTCGATATCCCTCACCAAGCCTAAAGGCCCATTGTGATCCCCTACCTGAATCAAACATAAACCTGAAGCCCATTTCTTCGTAGCCCAAGATACCAAAGAAGGAGTAACCACCTTTACCCCATGAATGTGCCCTTTGATAGGGAGGTTTGTTTGAACATGGCCCATTTGGCGAAGTACGCGGGAAGCCCAGTAGAATGATGTGTGCTTTAAGCCCATGAGCTTCACTTGACAGCATCCCGAAGTGTGTAGCACATACTCGTTACTACAGTCCCATTTAGCCACATACCACTGAATATCTCTCCAAGTTAGAGAAAAGAAGAAGACGATCATGTTCTGAATCGAGCGACGCTCAAAGGATAAATGCTTTCGCGAACAGTAGTTATGGGACAAGTGTTTGGGCCCATCAAGAGGAATGATCAGCTTGAGTCTCTCAACCAACCACATCTGAATGAGAAAGGGGCTACCCCTAATGCAAGAAGCATAGTCAGAGTGAAAGTGATCAAGCCCGTTCAGAGTCTCAGCTAGCATGAGGGGAATAATGTTATGAGACTTCGACAATGGCAGAATAAGCTCACATGTTTCAATGGGTATGAAAGTGGTTCCGTTCGAAACGAGAAAACAACCCACTATGCATAGGACGAGTAGTAATTGGGTAGGCCTATGAAGAACTAGTGATTTTCCCCCTTCCCTCAAGAAAAATGAAGCTAGTTTGAGAAGATCAATGGAGTTTTCATGGATATATGAAGAAGCTTCTCTAGGTGAGAGTTCAAAGAGAGAAGAAAATATTTGGAAGTAACCTCTACGAATGGTAGGAAAAATGAAATGACCACTAGCAGGGATATTCATTAAGACACAAAACTCTTCAAATAAAGGACATACCTTTTCACAGTTGAAGCGAAATACATAAAGATCAGAGTCCCAGAAGTGGATCACAGAGTTGAGAAGTTTGTCTTCAAGTTTCACATGACAGAGAGAGAACCATGAAGTAAAACCAAATCGTGCAAACACCTTCTTGTCTTCTGCCCGCATTCTTGCTACGAATAGGTTGATGATCAACTTGAGAGCTTCCATTGTGTTTAGTGTGATGAAAGTGAGCATAGAGGTGTGTTTTTATAGCTTTTGGCAAAAGAAATCGAGTTAGAGACGAAGTAGGACACTCAAAAAGTCAAAAAACGTCAAAATAGTCAAAAATTAGAAACTAGGGTCAATGACCATCCCACTAGGGATGGCTAACCATCCCCTAGGGATGGCTAACCATCCATGGGAGGATGGTCATCCATCCCTGATCCCTAATTTTGCCTAATTTTGACTTTTTCGAGACTTTTTGACGTCCGGTTTAACTTTTCGCTCAATTTTCGTCAGTTTTGACATATTTTCGGGTTAAAATTGAACCAAAAAGCAATTAAAACATATTTTTATTCTCATTAGGAAATAATCACATAATAATCAGGGTTTTTAGTGTATATATAGAGAGAAATTACATAGAATATCCTAAGTGGGCCTTCTGTAGGCCCAATAGTGCAAAGTCATCTCCGCCGGGATGATTTCCTTGTTCCCCGAGAACCCGATGTCTCGTGATCCCCTTTCGATCCATGGCGCTCCTATGAAGGCAGGCTCGAAGCCTGCAAACCCAAAGTTTAGGTGAGATTGGTGAAGAATGAAATTGTTGGTGATTGAAAGAGTGGAGTGAAAGTTACCTGTTTTGACTCATTTTCTTTCAAAATTTGATTTAGGAAAGCCCATTTGATTGGGATTGAATGTTATTTGATGTGTGAATGAGAAATGAAGAGGAGTTGGTGCATACAAAGATGATATTTGAGTGATTGTGAATAGAGAAGTTCACATAAAATAATGAATTTTTGGTTGAAAACCATGAGATATGAAAGTGAATGATGGAAATGATGTATGAACAAGGTCTATGATCATGAAATGATTATAAACAAGATTGAAATGATGAAATTGTGAAGCCCATGGAGGGATAGTGGAGATAAGATAGCCCATGGAGGGTTTGTGAGTAAAAAGACCCACTGTGTAGGCCCAAGTCAATGAAAATTCTGTGGATTGCATAAGATGATGAAAAATACACATGGAATGTGTATGAGAATGGTGATAACAATATTGATAATGTTGTGGAATGCATATATTGGTGATAACATAGATATCAAGAAGATATTGGCAATTTGAATAATATTAGAAGTATGTGTGTGACTTCCAAAAGAGTCGTAGACTCTAAGGATAAGATTGTGGTTATTGGAAGTATGTGTGTGACTTCCAAAAGAGTCGTAGACTCTAAGGATAAGATAACCGGAAGTGTGTGTAGGACTTCCGAAGATTGGAAACATTTGTGAGGTTTCCTTTTAAGATAACCGAAAGTGTGTGTAGGACTTCCGAAGATTGGAAACATGAGTAAGGTTTCCTCTTAAGATAAGATAATTGGAAGTGTGTGTAGGACTTCCGAAGATTGGAAACATGTGTGAGGTTTACTTTTAAGATAACTGGAAGTGTGTGTAGGACTTCCGAAGATTGGAAACATGTGTGAGGTTTCCTGTTAAGATAATATAATCGGAAGTGTGTGTAGGACTTCCGAGGATGATTATTGGAAGTGTGAGTGTGACTTCCAAAAAGACTGCGGTCTCCCGAGATAAGATTGTTAGAAATATATATAAAAGTCGAAGACTCTAAAGATGATGATTGAAAGTGTGTGTAGGACTTCCAAAGATGATGATAGGAAGTGTGTGTAGGACTTCCAAAGATGATGATTTGATCTATGTTTGCGAGTAGTTGGATTGATTATCCCTCTTTTGTTGCGGCAAAAATGGGATGTCATTGTATTTCGTTGATATTCACTGGCGAAGCCATGAACATCAACGAGGGGCTTCTGTAGACATCCATTTTTTACCATGAGTAGGGTCATTAATGGTTGCCTATGATTTGAAATAAGATAGGGTGTTAAAACCCTCGGTTACCAGTTTTACCCTTGTGAGTAGTTAGTTAGAGGTCGTTATCGCATGTAGGTTTTTAGGTTAGATCGAGTCGGTTCTTTTTGCATTTATTTTTTAGAGAGTCTAGGAGCATCCCTGTTAAATTTCATGGCATTCTGAGCAAAGCTTGATAGAAAATAAGGCCTTTTGTGACTTGAAGGAAAGTATTGTCCTTTGAATCACAAAAGCTCTGAATAACTGTTGATCTTGTCTCGAATTGTCCCGAGATTTTGGAATAGATATTTAGGATGTGTTTAGTAGCTAAGTTGATTAGTGGCAAGGTCTGTTGAGCCTCTTGGCTCATGATTGGCTCTTAAGGCCCAAAAGGCCCTTTCAAACTCATATTAGGGTTTTAACCGGGAATGACCGGAATTCGATCTTTTTATCAAATCAAAGCCTTCAAAAGCTTCAAAACACTTTCTTAAAATGTTTTAGAACTTGTTTCGAGAAGAAGAAATGATTTTGAAAGCAACTGGTTAGCAGATTTCAAAACCCTAATTTGGGCCCGGTAGGCCCTAAACAGCTAATCGGTTGACTTTTCCTCAAAACTTTGACCTCGATCAATGCATTTTCACTTCAAACACTTCTTAAAACATGGAGAATCGAATCACGATCATTTCGGCCCTTGAATCATCGAATTTGGACTTAAAACGGGCCCGAAAAACCAAATTTTGCCAATTTTGCCCTTAAAGGATTCCGAAAGTCTGATGACTTGGTGGACATGTCCTCGCTTTCCTTGTTCCCGAAAGCCCGCTTACCCAGCCACTTCAGGATGCCGGAATTGGAAAATTTTGATGGGATGGGTTGTCCTAAGATCCATTTGAAGATGTATGTGAGAGTCATGCATCCCCGTGGAGCCGATGATGAGCTACTAGCCCAAATGTATCATGAGTCACTTACCGAATCTGCTTTGAAATGGTTCTTACATTTGGATGAGTCTAAGATAAAGACGTGGGAGGACATTTGCATTGAGTTTATTAGCCACTACCAGTACAATACATAAATTGATGTCACTCGTCGTGATTTGGAAACAACCAAGCAAGAACCCTATGAGACCTTCTCAGCCTTTATTATGAGGTGAAGGGCTAAAGCCTCTCAGATGATCAACCGACCAACCGATGAAGAACAAATCCAGATGGTACTTAAGAGCTTATTACCCATCTACCACAAGTATCTGTTCGTACAGTACTTCCCCAATTTTAAAGCTCTTGTTGGGGCTGGGACCCAAGTCGAAGACGCCTTTGCTAAAGGATCCATCGAAGTCGAACCATCTCTCAAAAGACAACGAACCATTTTCGAGGAAGAATCAAGTGATGAAGTCAATACCATTATCCCACCCACGTTGCCTTCCAATGAAAAAAATCCACCCCTCTAATTTGCTGATTTCCAAATGTCGTTGGATCAAATCCTCGAGATATTGAAAGATCAAAACCTTTTGCAACCCCTCGAGCCAAGGCCTCTCCCTAAGTCCATACCAAAATCCTTCAATGGAGATGAGTACTGCAATTTTCATCAATACCCGGGCCATTCGACCAACCAGTGCTACCGCCTTCGTCATGAAATCCAAGATCTGATTGACTACAAAGTTGTCTCACCATCCAATTTCTCCAATCATTAGCTTGAGCCCACCACCACACCCCTTTCCAATGGATCCCTTGACGGAGAACCTTAGTGAAAGCCCATGAAAGATGAAAGCTATTTCTACCGAGTAGTAGCTTATAAGATTTTGTTTGTGCTTTCTTTGATTAGTGTAGGATTTCAGTTTTCATTTTCAATAATAAGTGTTTCCCTAGCCCGCTTGTGGGACTAGGGTGATCCGTTGTTTATGATTTCTTTGTTTTGTCATTTCCCTTCGAGTTCAAGAATAAAAAAATAAAAAAGATTCTCTTCTGCATCTTCTTTGCATTGTTTTCCTCTGTTGATGTTTATGGCATGGATATAAATCTTAAGAAAAATGTCTCTCTGGAGCTCGTTGAGCAAAGGAATATGGGACAATCAACCTACATGAATTAATTGAAATCAATTGATTTAGGGACAAATGACTTGTCTAAGATAATTAAGATTGAGCCAATAATTTTCTCACAAGGAAAAAGAAATTAATAGGGCATCATGCTTAAAACAAACTTGTGAAACTTTTAAGTTTAGAGACAATATGCCCTGTGATGGCATCGATATGGTGTAACCTCACCCTTATTAGTTCTGAAGATAGATCAAGAAAAAGTCAAGAAAAATGAAGCTGAAGAGATGAAATAGGATAGATTAGTAACTAGGGGCTGATTCTTCCCAAATTGAATCAATCCATAGTATACTTATACTCAGGAAAGATCACGAGGATTTGGAAGAGGTTTTAATAGAAAATATTAGATCATGCGATGAAGATTCAATGGTGGGGCTCCTCCCAAAGAATGGGGCTTCCAAAAAAAAAAACAAAAACAAAAACAAAATTGAAAAAAAAAAGTAGAAATGATTGGCATTCGAAGCCACTCAAGAAAAAAAATATGGTACACCGAGGCTTAGAAAAAGAAGAGGAGTTAGTACCAAGAAGAGAATTCGAACCAAGATGTGAAGTTTGTACACCATTAATCGAGTGCTATCAAGCGGGGCTATTTGTCTTTAAATTTAAAAGAGGATTAAGTTTGCTCATCTCATCCATTTAGAAAAAGAAAAAAGAAAAAAGAAAAAAATGAAAAGCCCGCTAAGTAGAAAATCTGAAAGGGTTACCTAGGCAAAAATTAGGGCATTAAAAAAAAAATCAAGCCCGCTAGGTAGAAAACCCGAAAGGGCTGCCTAGGCAAAAGTTAGGGCATTCAAAAAAAAAATCAAGCTCGCTAAGTAGAAAACCTGAAAGGGCTGCTTAGGCAAAAGTTAGAGCAAGCAGAGGAAGGAAAGTGTCATGAACTACGAGGACCTGATTCTCCACAAACATCAAACAACTTGTCACAGTTTCTTCGAAATAGACATCAAAAGTGGAGATACGTAGGTAGCCCATAAAGTTACATTGGGTGCGGTCCAATTCTTGTGAAAACATTAAGTGTTGGGTTCAAAATTAATTTATCATAGGCAATTAGTTTGAAACTAAATAAATTGAAGACATTTAATTCATAAGGGTAAATAATATCTTGAAATTTATGGACATGCCATTAACATCCTGCTGCTTCTTTGTTTCTTATCATTTTGGGAGGTTTGTCATTTCCTAAAACTTCTGGTGTAGCTTTCTTTTTGGTATAACTTATTTGAAAAGTTTTACCTTCGTGAGGATTTTTATGTCCCTAATGTTTTGTTCTTTATTTCAATCCCGAAATCTAGTGATATTTGGTGGAATTGGAAAAATCATTTGACATGAGCTTAGCTAAGAATCTCTAACAAGGCCTTGCTTGAGCCTTCATCGACCCCCCTTTGAACCCTCTAACCATGTGGTTGAACCCGTTTGGAATACCCCTTACCCATTGTTGAATATTCATTGGTTTTGACAATCCCATCCATTTGATCGAAGATACTTAAGCCAGCCTATTTGACCATCCAGAATGAAAATCTTCATGAAGAGATTTGGTGAACCATAAAAATTCTTGAGAAGACGTGCAGGGTGTATTTCGGGTTGATCTCGAAATGAAAGTGCGAACGATATTGGAGGAAGGGATGCACATCATTACGTTTGAAGAAGATGCATGACGTTATGAACCCCAAAGGATGTAGCCATCAGAATCAGAGTTGATATTGACTTTACGTCCCACTTTGCGATCAAAGGATTCAAGCCGAAGTGCTTAAACATAATCTTCATACTTCAGTTTTTATAAACTTTTCTCAAAAAATACTTTTGAAAGCCCTCTTGGTTGTTTTTGAAAATGAGTGATATATGTGAACTACTTGTGTCGGTCCCCCTCTCTTCAAAGGTACTTTTACAGTACCTGTATTAGAAAGTTCTTGAGTTGGGCATCCTTGCCATAGGTGCCCTAGTGTCGAGGTTAAGCTTCCTTGTCATAGGCATCCTTGTGTTGAAGTAAGGCTACAATATGAGTGTTGGTTGATTAGAAAAAGAATTGATATTGATAAGTTAGAATAACTTTTAAGGATGGGATTGTTGATATGTGAAATTAGTGCATAGAATGATGGGTTTGAAACCTACACTAAGTGTGACACTTGTGTTGAGAAATGAAAGTGTGACATTTAGTGATGTTGAAGACTTTCAATATATGTATGAATTTATTTGACAAGCAGTTTTATGCCTTAAAAGTTTATAATAACTTAGCATTATTAATGATTTTGAATCCCTTTGTCATAAGGAATGTAGTTGGAAAGAAAATCCCAAGGAAATGAGTTTTGAAAATGCTTTATCAAAAACCTTGAAGGTATGCTTAGTTGAAATTGATTTTTGAAATAAAACTTTCTTAGTAGCATGGAAATGTCACTGGAAAGAATAGTGTTTTTTGAAAAAACATTAAGCATTACTTTTTTGAGGTTTTTAACATGTGATATGCACACATTTGAAATAAGTTTTGAAAACTTGTCGTGATATGATGAAATCATTTTAAAAAATTGTCAAAATCAATGGAATCATGACATGGAAATTTGCTTTTGAAAAGTGAAATTTTTCCTTCCATAAAATTTAGTCGAATACTTGGTGTGCATACATTGGAGACATGTTTTGAAAACTTGTCATGACATGTGAAACATATTTGAATCATGACATGAGAAATTGGATTTGAAAAATCAAAATTTTGTTTTCTTGGGAAAGTTTATCAAATACTTGATGAGCATCATTTTAAGCTTGAAAAGCAAGAGAATAGAGCACCCTAGTTCTTCCAAATATATTCCTCATAAAGGGGAATGATCAACCAAAACTCATAGAGTAGATTTTGAACTGATACCATAGAATTTTGGGATAGAAGATAGGAGTACGAGTTTACCTCTTGTCGTGAATGGGAAGATAGAAAAGATGAGCTTGAAGCTCCAACAATACTCTGAGTCAGTTTCGTCATCCAGAAAACCTTGTATTGGTTAGGTGTTTAGAGATTGCATACCTCTGGTTAGTCAAGAATTTGAAGATGTGATGTGAAAAATGGGTGAATCCCAAATGCAAGGATCAAGAGATGAATCCTAGTTTTGATCTAAGGATTGATGGGTATAATATCTTAGAGAGTAATTGGAAGTAGTCTGAATAGATGAAAGCCAATCTGAATTGATAAGGAAAAGTGAATGAAATTCATATGGTTGACATTGATGATAGTTTGCAAGATAATGATGTGAGATAATGATTTGGAAATAATGAGCGTGTAGGCAAAGCCCACATTTGACATATGGCATTCAGAATAAGAATTTTGTAAAATCCATATTTGACATATGGCAAAGCCCATATTTGACATATGGCATTCAGAATAAGAATTTTGTTAAGTGAAGTCCATATTTGACTTATGGCAAAGCCTATATTTGACATATGGCATTCAGAATAAGAATTTTGTTAAGAGAAGTCCATATTTGACATATGGCAAAGCCCATATTTGACATATGGCATTTAGAATAAGAATTTTATTAAGTGAAGTCCATATTTGACATATGGCAAAGTTCATATTTGACATATGAGATGTGATGATTTAGAATATGATTTGGCGAAGTCCAGGTTTGAACGTATCTGACATAGGAGATTTGATGAGTTAGAATATGATGGTTGATAGACGAAGTCTATATTTGATGAAGTGTGATTGGCAATTTTGAAGATAATTAGAAATGAGTGTGAGATTCCCTCTAAAGATAATATGATTGGAAATGAAATTTCCAAAAGGATTGAAAATCCTTGAGATAACTAGAAATGAAATTTCTAGGGTGAGTCGAAGACTCCCAAGTTGAAGATGATTGGAAATGAAATTTCCAAAAGGATTGAAAATCCTTGAAATAACTAGAAATGAAATTTCTAGGGCAAGTTAATGGGAAATGAAATTTCCAAAAGGATTGAAAATCCTTGTGATAACTAGAAGTGAGACTTCTAGGAAGAAAGAATTTGAAGCGAAGCTTTCAAAATAATTTTGATAATTGGTTCGATTATCCCTCTTTTGTCGTGGCAAAAATGGGATGTCATTTTTCGTTGATATTCACTGGCGAAGCCATGAACATCAACGAGGGGCTTCTGTAGACATCCATTTTTGACCACGAGTATGATCATGAATGGTTGCCTGTGATTAGAGGTAAAATAGGGTGCTAAAACCCTAAGTTGCCAGTTTTACCCTTATGGGTAGTTAGTTAGAGGTCATTATCGTATGTAGATTTTTACCCATGTTGACTGCCGCCTAGGCCCTATTATTGACAAGATCGACGATCGCCATACTCTGGTGCCCATGATCTTGGGGGAGTTACTGTGATCCTTGTCCCCTGCTGCCTTAATTGCGTAATGTAATTGCGTATATAGACATAAGAGTGGAATGCTCTTCTTCTTTCCTGTGAGAAGGAGCGGATTGAACGATCACGGCCCTAAATTGCGCGGCCAACTAACTTTACTTTAATCTGAAGGTGGTGGTTACGCGAGTTTGTTTAAGTCAGGGCCTTCGTCTCCTTCGTTCCTTAGAACTAACTGCGTTTCGTCTCCTCCGTTTACTACTAGCTTGCTGCTAGAGTTTGCATAGTCATTTGCCCAAGAGGCCCTTTTCTGCAAAGGATCCGAAGGAGAAGATTTGCTTGAGCTGGTACATAGAGATGTATGTGGTCCTTTGAGTACCGAGGCACGGTTATATCTACCTTATGCGTCGGAAGCCTGAGGTGGGACCGGGTATGTATCTGGATCATAAACCTCACATCCTCTAAATTGTATCTTTGGAGGCGTCCGATCTTCAACAAAAAAGAAGCGTGTTGAAAGACAGAAAAAGGGACGTCTTTTTATATCAACAATTAGAACTCACTTTATGAGTGAAATTCAATACAAAACACAAGGAAAAGAGACTCGCTTCATTTTTTATTACTTCTCCCGGGCCCTGCAGTGGTAGAACCTGGTGAACCGGGCGTACTCCACGCTTTCGGAGATCGAGATTTGATTTGTCATTTTCTAGCCTTTCCTTCTTGCTTGCTTACTTAGCTCAGATTGAGTCGGTTCTTTTTGCATTTAGTTTTTAGAGAGTCTAGGAATATCCCTGTAAAGTTTCATGGCATTCTGAGTCAGCCTTGATAGAAAATAAGGCCTTTTGTGACTTGAAGGGCAGTGCTGTCCTTTGAATCACAAAAGCTCTGAATGGCTATCGATCTTGTCTCGAATTGTCCCGAGACTTTGGCATGGATATTTAAAGTGTTTTTTGTAGCTAAGTTGATCAGTGGCAAGTTCTGTTAAGCCTTCTGACTCGTGTTTACCTCTCAAGGCTCAAAAAGCCCTTTTAAGCCCATATTAGGGTTTCAACCGGAAATGATCGGGATTCGATATTCTTATCAAACCAAAGCCTTTAAAGGCTTCAAAACACTTTCCTAAAACATTTTAAAACTTGTTTCAAGAAGAAGAAATGATTTCAAAATCAATCGGTTAGCAAATTTCAAAACCCTAATTTGGGCCCTGCGGGCCCTAAACAGCTAATTGGTCAGCTTTTCCCTAAAAATTTGACTTTGGTCAATGCATTTTCACTTCAAACACTTCTTAAAACATGGAGAATCGAATCACAATCGTTTTGGCGCTTGAATCGTCAAATTTGGACTTAAAACGGGCCCGAAAAGCCGAAAACAGCCGAGACGGGTCGACAGAGGCCCAAAATAGGTCAAATTTGGGCTGAAGGATCGATGACCATCCCTCCCCGAACAGTTGGCCGTCCTAGGGTGGACGGTCATCCATGCTCTCGCCCAGTAACTGCTAAAAATCAGTCTTTTACTTGCTCGGGACTCTTCCAAGCCTTGCCATGTGGCTAATTCGGCCTTAGGGACTCTAGGATGAGTTGGGAGACCTTGGAAGACTAGTTTAGGACCCTTGGATCACTTCTGAGGGTTTTAATGACAACCATTGATCAGTTTGAAGCCTTTTTCTATAAATACATCACTTAGGAATAGGTTTAGAGAGGCTAACTTTGCATTGGAGACTTTGAGGCACTTGTAGCAGCCCTCTACACCATAGCCACAAATTTAGAGGCCACCAAAGGTTGAAGAAGAAGGATAGAAGCAAGGAAAAAGAAGGCTAAAGGTTAGTTTCATACCCCATTGTGCTTAGATTTCAATTCTACATAACATAGTTGAGAATGGGCTTGTTTAGGATAATTTAAATTTCTGCATAATGTATAGCTTAGTTCCTTCTAATTATATGCATAATGTAAGATAGGAATATATGTTTAGAAGTGATGTTTAGGTGTCTAGAAGTAATGTTAATGGAGTCTTGCATATAGGAGTTTAGTTGTGCATGAGTATTCTTCTCTTTTGAGTGATAGTATTAGTTTCATTCGTTTAAATGTTCTTACATGATGAACATGGTTTTCTTCCTAATTTAAGAACATGATTGGGATTAATTTCATGTTTAGAATGTATGTTAGGAATTGATTTTAGTCTTATGATTTTTTTGTTTTCTAATAGGGATGCATGTTTGAGTCTTTTGTGTCAATAGTCATTGCTGGAATGATAGGAGTAGTTTTAAGCATTGTATGTCAAGTTTAGTATTATTCTTGTTTTATTTCAATTAAGTTTACCATATGGAATGCATTGATGCGATTGATATATGAATTGTGATCGAGGGAGCGAGCAAAGGTAAGTTTCTTCCCTTGTGGTAAATTTGATAGTCTTAAGCATCAATATATACTAGCTATTGATTGTTTTGCATGAGTGTCTTAGTTTATTGTGTTAGTATGCATGTTAGTGCTTTTATTTGGTATTTTATATGGACTAATAATGATTAAAAGGCCATTTAAAGTGAATATTCAAATCTGTTCATATTTGAATATCCACTTTAATATAACTTAATCATCATTTTTAAGCCATCTTTTACATGTTAGTTTAGTTCATCATGATAGGGTATTTTCTAGGCCATTGTCACAATTTTTATTTGTTATTTTCATGGGTTTTAAATTACTTTTAAAGCCATATTCAAATATGTCCATGGATTGAAAGTGACTTTAAAGTAAGTTAAAAATCACTTTTTAGGGCCAAATCCAACTTAGAAATATGCCTAGGTTCACATAGTTTGATTAGATTGCATTTAGGGTCATTTTTCATGCATTGATTGCATTGTTTGTTGCATTTTTTATTTATTTTATTTAAATTTCAGCAAGCATGCACTTAGTATTTTAGGTGTTGAGACTAACCTAGGATTAGCTAGAAACCCTAGGATTAGGGGGATCATTTGATCCCACTTAGGATTCTTCTTTGTTGTAAGAATTACACTAGATTTCGAATTCTAATGAATTTAGGATCCTATCTTCGAGAGAATTTTTTAAAATTAATGTTTTATCAAAATTAATCTACAATTAATTTAATCCCAATGAAATTGGAACTCTGAGTTTGATTTGGAATGAAATTCCATCCTTTGAAAGGATTTGACTCGGGATAGAATTCCCATTTTGAAAAGAGTTGTAACTGGATAAGAATTGTGTTTTAAAAAGAATTCTAAATTCATTGGGAATTTATTAATTAATGAATTATTTTCTAAAAAGGATTTCAAATTAATAAAAATTCTCAAAGATAGAGTCTTGGATGAGATAGAATGCTAATGATAGTGTAGTTCATTACAATAGGAGAATTCTAGGTAATCGAACTACGTGGACTTTGATCCTTATCAAGTAATTGGTAAGATACGTAGGCAATCAATAGGGTGCAAGTCCAATCTTAGGATGACTCTAGTCTCCTAAGGTCTTTAGGATTTCTTTGATTTCTTTTTTATTTTATTATTATCTAGTATCTAGTATTGTCTACACTATTTTCAATGGTTGATTAGATAAATAGGATTGATATGATAAGATTTTGATAAAGCCCAATAGTAATTAGGAGACTTTTAATTAGGGCGAGGTGGGTGCCTACAAGGAGTCCTTGGAACCTTCCCAGTTCGTAACCTAGCCCCCGAATCCAACTTTGATTCAAAAGACCATGCTTTTCCAAAATATGGGGTCAATGTTTTATTGAAAATAAAATTCTTTTTGTGGTTTCCTTGTTCCCTAAAAATAAGGTGGCGACTCCCAGTTTTTTACAAACTCTTATCCTTTTTCAAAAACCCAATCTTGAGTGGATAATAGAGAAAGATAAATGTGGATAATAGAGAAGGATAAATCGAGACGGATAAACATCATCCACAATCCACTCAAGAAACCCCTAAAGTGAACGAGAGGTCTCCCGATCTAGGTTGGCTTGTTCACAACATGATAATCAAAAGCCCATATTATTAATCAATAACAATAATACATGTGTAGACATTCATTTTTTATCATCAGTATGGTCATGAATGGTTGCCTGTAATTAAAGGTGAAATAGGGTGTCAAAACCCTAAGTTGCCAGTTTTATCCTTGTGAGCAGTTAGGTAGAGGTCATTATCACATGTAGGTTTTTAGGTCAAATTGAGTCGGTTCTTTTTTCATTTAGTTTTTAGATAGTCTAGGAACATCCCTACAAAATTCCATGCCATTCTGAGCCAGGCTTGATAGAAAATAAGGCCTTTTATGACTTGAAGGGCAGTACTGTCCTTTGAATCACAAAAGCCCTGAATGATAGTCGATCTTGTCTCGAATGGTCTCGAGGCCTTGGCATAGATATTTAAAGTGTGTTTGGTAGCTAAGTTGATCAGTGGCAAGGTCTGTGGAGCCTTCTGGCTCATGATTGGCTCTTAAGGCTCAAAAGGCCCTTTTAAGCCCAAATTAGGGTTTCGACTGGAAGCGACCGTGATTCGATATTTTTATCAAACCAAAGCCTTCAAGGGCTTCAAAACACTTTCCTAAAACATTTTAAAACTTTTTTCGATAAGAAGAAATGATTTCGAAAGCAATCGGTTAGCAGATTTCAAAACCCTAATTTGGCCCGGCAGACCCTAAACAGCTAATCGGTCGAATTTTCCCTAAAATTTGACCTTGATCAATGTATTTTCACTACAAACACTTCCTAAAACATGGAGAATTGAATCACGATCATTTCGGCGCTTGAATCATCAAATTTGGACTTAAAACGGTCCCGAAAAGCCGAAAAAAGCCTAAACCGGGTCAAAACGGGCTGAGATAGGCCCACATAGGGCAAAAATGGCATGGGGGATGGATGACCGTCCACCAAGGGAAGGCCAACCGTCCATGAAGGATGGCCAACCATCCCAAGGTGGATGGTCGTCGATCCTTTTAGCCAATAACTGCTAATTTTCAGTGTTATTTCTGCCCGGGACTCTTCCAAGCCCTGCCATGTGTCCAGTTCGGCCATGGGGACTTTGGGATGAGTTCAAACACCTTGGAAGACTGGTTTAGAGCCCTTGGATCATTCCTAAGAGATTTAAACGTAGCCATTGATCAAACTCAGGCCTCCCTATAAATAGAAGGCTCTGAAATCAGTTTTAACACACAAAATAAGCTTTAGAGAGCTAGCTTGGAGAGTAGAGGCTTGAGCAATTGCACAAGCTTCCCCCATAACACTCTAGCTTAAGTTTTAAAGTCCTTGAGGTCCTTGGAGTCCTTGAAGCTTGAGGAGAAGGCTTGGAGCAAGAGGGAAGGAAGCAAAGAGGTTAGTAGAGTTTTGGTAGTTTAAAGTTTTGAATTTTTCTTATTCTCTTCTTCTTCTTCTTCTTCTTCTTTTCTGTGTCCATATTGTGTTAGGATTAAGTATTTAGAATAGGTTTTTTTTATATTATTAGTATGCATATTAGGATTAATTTGTTAGCATAGTAAAAGTTAATTTATTATTAGTATGCATGATAGGAAATAATTTTAGTATGCATAATATAAGTTTATAGGAATGCATGTTAGTAAGCATATTAGGATGTTATAATTAGTTGTGTTTATGGATATGAATTGTGTTCGAGGGAGCATGCAAAGGTGATTCTTTACCCTTGTGTTAATTAGAATAAATATGGTTTAGTTTATGATATTTATGCATATCATCACTAGGTTGCATTTAGTGCATTATTCATCATTTTTTTTTTGGGTTTCAATCTACATTTAAGATCACTTTTAAATCTGTCCATGGGTTTAAAGTGACCTTAAAGTGGATCAAAACTCATTTTTTTAGGCCTAAACTAACTTAGAAATATGCCTAGATTCACATAGTTTGATTAGATTGCATTTAAGACATTTTTCATGCATTGTTAGCATTGTTTGTTGCATTTTTTATTTATTTTATTTAAATTCCAGCAAGCATGTATTTAGTATTTTAGGTGTTTAGACTAACTTAGGATTAGCTAGAAACCCTAGGATTAGGGGGATCAATTGATCCTACTTAGGATTCTTCTTTGTTGTAAGAATTAGACTAGATTTAGGATTCTAATGAATTTAGGATTCTATCTTCGAGAGAATTTCTAAAATTAATGTTTTATTAAAATTAATCTACAATTAATTGAATCCCAATGAAATTAGAACTCTGAGTTTGATTTGGAATGAAATTCCACCCTTTGAAAGGATTTAACTCGGGATAGAATTCCCACTTTTAAAAGAATTATGATTTGATAAGAATTGTGTTTCAAATGGAATTCTAAGTTCATTGGGAATGTACTAATTGATGAATTATTTTCTAAAAAAGATTTCAAATTAATAAAAACTCTCGAAGATAGAGTCTTGGATGAGATAGAATGCTAATGATAGTGTAGTTCACTACAATAGGAGAATCCTAGGGTAATCGAACTACGTGGACTTTGATCTTTATCAAAAAATTGGTAAGGTACGTAGGCAGTCAATAGGGCGCAAGTCCAATCTTAGGTTGACTTCTAGTCTCCTAAGATCCTTAGGATTGTGTATACTTTTGTACTATATATTATTATTATTATATATTATTATTCATATTTTGTGGTTGATTAGATAAATAGCATTGTTTTGAAAAGATTTTGATAAAGCCCAAATTTAATTAAGAGACCTTTAATTAGGGCGAGGTGGGTGCCTACAAGGAGTTCCTTGGAACCTTCCCACTTCGTAACCTAGCCCCCGAATCCAACTTTGATTCAAAAGACCACGCTTTTCCAAAATATGCGGTCAATGTTTTATTGAAAATAAAAATCTTTTTGTGGTTTCCTTGTTCCCTAAAAATAAAGTGGCGACTCCTAGTTTGTTATAAACTCTTATCCCTTTTTCAAAAAACCAATCTTGAGTGGATAATAGAGAAGGATAAACGTGGATAATAGGGAAGGATAACAGAGAAGCATAAATAGAGACGGATAAACATCATCCACAATCCACTGAAGAAACCCCCAAAGTGAACGAGAGGCCTCCCGATCCCTCGGGATATCTAGGTTGGCTGGCTCACAACATGAATCAAGTTTATATCCCAAATTACATCAATGAGATTGGCCATTAGGTCATACTACTAACAGTGTGGGTACTGAAGCCGTTGTTATGGAGAGTGAAGCAGTAAAGCAAAATAGATTGAAGAAATTGTAGATCAGGGGATTATTCAATGGTATGCGACCATACAATAATCATAAATGCCAACAACCCTGGCATATAGGATGTCAAGTACTGATAACAATAATCCAATAGCTTAAACAACTCTAATGCTGCTACATATTACGATGCATGACCACTCAGAACACTGCAAGACCTAATGCAACCTGATGAGAGTGTCCTACAGCTGAATTTTTCCTAGAAACCTGTGAATCTGCTTTATAAAATACAATGTGAGCTTGAAATGCCCAATAGGAATACAACCCCAGTCAACAGGAATAATACAATACAAGGAACATATAATAAATGTATTTGATAAGCCTTTTCCGACAAACAATACATAAAGGGTGTGGGTTTAGATTCAGTTATAAACACAGTTCAAAAATCATCATAAATTACCATTATCCAAACCATTTCCATCACCAGGCTCACGAATGTATATCAGGACGTTGTTTTAGGCAAACGAACCTCCGACACAGCGAGAACCAAAATCGACCACTACAGGGTCTGACCTTCGAGGACACCAAATTACCTTGCGCAGTCAACTGTCGAGCCACTATGGGACCATAAACTTTGGATTTGAACTAAGGTTCTACCCAGGACCATGGGCCCTTAAATAACCTCCCTGTATACCAACCGAGCACAAAATACCGTGCATACCAGCATATATAAAACCATTGCCAAACAAGCATGAAAATAGATACGAGTAGCATATATATATATATATATATATATATATATATCAAAGCATCATTTCCATAAACATATTCATCATTTCAAAACACAAATGAAATAAGTATGCCATATGCCATCATCATGTTATCACGAACACACCACACCAAGGTTTCCAAACAGTTTATGTTCTATGCATAATTATCATTTTATAAACCTTTCCACCCTCGAAAGCAATTCGAGTAAAGCATACAATGTAAATCATATACTATTAAAGTTGGAGAGGTTTGAGTATCCTACCTTAACCAATGCAAAAGTCTGTCCCTAAGAATGTCCTCGTGTAATGCAAATGCTATCCAGTGAAAGGATAGTCCTCGGGACTATCTTGATATGAAAGAAAATGACAAAGGATATACATTGAACCCTTGTCCTAAGCAACTCAACCCCAAAAAAATAAACCAATGTCCTCAAGACTCCCCCAACATATTCCCAAGTATGTCTAAGTGTTGTACGTCTAATACCATGACTGAAAGCCAAGCGATTTAGGAAATATGCACTAAGGAAGATAAAGAGTACACAAAAGGGGCAAATATGGTATTACCAATATATTTCTCTCCACAAATACTTTGACCCAACTATCACCATATCTAGAAACTAGGTCTCACAAGATTTCTGAGTATATAAAGTTCACTTGAAACGGAGTTTGGATAAGAAAGTTATGGCCATATAAAGTAAAGGAAATAAAATGACTACATTGCTCCATTACCGATAATGCACTATAATGACTGCAATGCTCCATTACCGATAATGCACTAGTGCATTATCGGTAATGGCACCTTGTTGTCAAAAGCAGAAGGAAAGCATTACCGATAATGAACTATAGCATTATCGGTAATGGCCACCCGGGAAGCTCTAACCCGTGGAGTCAAACCCACCCAAACTTCATCAACGCTTACCAAACTTCAAAAACTCCACTTCAAACCTTAGATCCACCCCCATGGAACTTCAAAAACACTAGATCATGCCCAATAACAAAGATCCAATGGTCCATCTCAAGATCCACAAAGTTTTTTCCATAAAACCCATATATACCCTTAAACTTTAAACATGATGCTAAACCTTCCCAAAACCCTCAACAAAGGCATAGATCTTAACCTAAGCAACACCAAAAGAACAAAGTACACTTCCCATTCTCAAATCCATACCCACATTCTTCCAAAATCCACAAAAACCATAAAATGGGTTTTGAAAAACAAAAGAAAAAGAGAAGAGAAGAAGCTAGATTCGTGAAGGAGCTTACCTTCACCAACGAGGATGCGAACTCCGACGTCTCTCTCTCTTCCTCACGGCTCACTCTCCCTACTCCTTTCTCTCTCACAGCCACAATAAGAAAAGAAAAGAGAGAGCTAGCTTGTTTTGGGTTTTATAACTAAATTGGGACATGTTGGGCATTTTCGAAAAATATTTTTTTTTATTTTGTTTTCTAGAATAACACAAATCCTCATTTAAAAACAAATAAATAATAATATTAAAATCCGGGTTTTCACAATGTACCTTTTGAACACCTACTATTTGATAGTTTTCTTGGAAGAGTGGATAAAAAAAAAAAAAAAAAATTGGCACCCCCAAGCCAAAATGTTGCCCTTCGTTATCGTAGTTTCTGCTACATCATTTTCTCCTCAAATAAGATACGAATCTCAAGTGCCTTTTTTGTAACTGTCATCTTGAATCGATGCATATAATTTCATGGAATATTACGGGTTTGGAAAATAATTTGAAGAAGATGGTTTTGCACCATCTAATTAAAGATCAGAAAGTGATAGTGATTGCGTTACAGGAAACTAAAATAGAGAAGGTTGATGAATGTTCTGTGTTACAATTACGTGGGAAGTCGAATTTCCAAATTCAATGGGTGCCGGCAGTAGGCTCGAGTGGGGGTTTGTGTTTGTTGTGGGATCGGTATTTTTTCTCTATGGAAGAATGTGTGAAGAAAGATAGGTTTACCTCTATTTTAGGTCATATTTCTCACTTAAATTTTAAGTGTGTTATTTGTTGTGTTAATGCTCCTAATGTGGAGGTGGATCGATGCTTGCTATGGGAAGAATTGGTTGATTTAAGAGAAAATTGGGTTGTCCCTTGGATGGTGGGAGGTGATTTCAATGTAGTTAAAAGTATTGATGAAAGGAAAAATTGTATTTTTGTATCTAGAAGCATGAGGCAATTTGATCAATTTACAGAAGACATGGGTTTGATAGATTTTCCAATGGTGGGTAAAAGCTTTGCGTGGTCTAATAGCGAGTTTATTAGTAGGATTGATCGATTCTTGGCATCTGAAGAATTTTTTGACTTATTCCCTGGCCTCAAGCAATGGGGGTTACCTAAGGGGTTGTCAGATCATTGTCCTATTTTTCGTGGTGAATAACTGAAAAATTGGGGTCCAAAACCATTCTGTTTTATTGATGCATGGATGCAGCATAAAGATTTTTGGAATTTTGTTGAAAAGAAATGGGTGGAATGCTCTGTCAATGGGAGGGCTGGATTTATACTTCAAAAGAATTTTTTGTTTTTAAAGAAAGCTTTGGTGGTATGGAATAAATCAGCTTTTGGATTGATTAGGAATAGAATTTCAGAAGCCTACTTGAAGCTGGAAGAGTTGAAGAAAATTCAAGAAGATAGAGATTTGTCCTCTGACAAAAAGTCTAAGTTGCTTAAGATAAACCAGACTCTTTGGGATGCTTATAGAGATGATGAGATTTTCGCAAGGCAAAGAACTAGAGCTTTATGGTTGAAAGCTGGGGATAAAAATTCTAAGTTGTTTCATGCAATGGTAAAAAGCAGGCAGCGGAGTAACCTTATTGATGGCATTTTGATTAACAGGGTGAGAATTTTTTAGCCCAACCATCTCAAATAAGATATTTCAATTTATTTTAAAGATTTTTTCTCTACTGATAATGAAAAGAGGCCTGCTTGGATATTCAATAGTGGTAAGAAACTTAGTGTCTCCAGTCAGTTATGGTTAGAAAGCAATGTCTCACAATAGGAGATTTTTTAGGTGATTTTGAATTGTGAGGGAGGAAAAGCACTAGGACCAGATGGGTTCAATTTCAACTTTGTCAAAGGTTGATGGTACTTCTTAAAAGATGACATCTTGGCTTTTGTGGGTGAATTCCTTCAATCTGTTATTTTCCTAATGGTCTCAATTCCACATTTATCTCTTTTTTACTCATAATCTGAAAGACTTTAGGCCCATTTCACTGGTTAGTGCTCCTTATAAAATTATGGCTAAGTTTCTCGCAGCCAGGATGAAAAGGGTTCTTCCTGAAATTATTGGAGAAGTGCAGGGGGCATTTATTGGTGGAAGACAAATTCTAAATAGTATCTTGATTGCTAATGAAGTGGTGAACTTCGTTAAAAAGAATAATCAGAAATGTGTTATCTTGAAAGCTGATTTTGAGAAGGCCTATGATTGTGTTGATTGGAATTTTTTGGATATGATGATGGCTTCTTTGGGGTTTGGTGTTAAGTGGAGAAAATGGATGTTGTCATGTGTCTCGTTAGCAATAATATCAGTTTTAGTCAATGGTTCTCCTACTGAAGAATTTGGCATAGAAAGGGGTTTGCACCAAGGTGATCCATTTTCACCTTTCCTAATTGATATAATTGCGGAAGGTTTGAACATCATTTTAGAGCAAGCAAAGAGGCTCGGTTGATTCAAAAGGATTGTAGTGGGGGACATTGGGGTGTGTATATCACATTTACAATTTGCAGACGATTCAATCTTCTTTTTGAATAGTGAATTTTCCGAGTTGATGTGTATAAAAATTTATTACGCTTATTTGAGTTGTTTTCCAGGTTGAAAATTAATTTTAGTAAGAGTAGTTTAATGGGTGTCGGAATTTCAAAGGAATTGTTGGCTTCATTTACGGGATCTCTAAGGTGTAGGGTTGACTCTCTTCCAGTGCAATACCTTGGTATTCCTTTGGGTGGTAATCCTAGATCCAAAAAAGTTTGGCAACCCTGATAAATAAGTTTAAATCTAGACTGCTGGGGTGGTAGAATAGGTATCTCTCATTGGAAGGTAGGATTGTATTGTTAAAATCAGTATTATTTAATTTGCCAGTGTATTATATGTCCATTTTCAAAATGCCATCGTTGGTGGTGAAAGAATTGGGAAAATTGATGAGAGGTTTCCTTTTGGGAAGCAAGGGGAATAATAGGAAGTTATCATGGTGAAATGGGATGATCTTTTGAAAGCTAAAAGGAAAGGAAGATTGGATTTGGTTTCTTTGAAATTAAAGAATGAAGCTTTATTATTTAAATGGTGGTGGAGGTTTGTTGTAACTGATAATGCATTTTGGAAAGATGTTTTGGTAGCTAAGTATGGAAGTGATGATGGTTTTAATTCTCCAAAATTGTTGAAGAGTAAGAGGATTTCTGTAGTATGGAAAGAGGAGTTGAAAACTTGGTGGCCTACATCACCATAATTGTTTTGTCTGAAAGAGGAAGTCAAGGTTGCTGTGGGAAATGGTTTTTTAGTAAAATTTTGGCCGGATATTTGGGCCGGGTATTTGAGGTGGCTATTGAGAATGTGTTCCCGAGATTATTTATCATTGCATCAAAGAAAAATTCGTCTGTTTCTGAAATGGGTTCGTGGCAAGGGAATAATTAGATTTGGAATATTAAGTACGGAAGATCTCTTTATCATTGGGAATCTCTTCTTTTGGAAGACTTGCTAGGTAGATTGAATCATGTCAGGTTGTGCAAATTTGGGGAGAAGAAATTTATTTAGAAATATTCTTCTTCAGGGAAGTTCTTGGTTAATTTGACTTATAGAGTTTTGGTGGATAAAGTATTTGGGTCCGAGAATCAATTAGATTGGAAGGCTTGGAAGGGTGTGGCTCCTCCAGAAGTAGAATCTTTATGTTGGATGTTGGCAATGGGGAAGGTCCTTGTGAGAGATAATCTTCAGAGGAAAGGTATTTTGCCTTCTAGTGCTGATACTTTATGTTCTTTTTGAGATGCAAAAATTGAGTCAATTGATCATGTTTTCTTGAATTGTAAGTTGGTTTGGTTAGTTGTTTTAAATTGGTGAGGTGTTTCTTGGGTTCCTTCACAAACTTTATATCAGCTTTTTTTATGCTAGGATTTCCCTTTTAGAGGTGGCTTGTTAAAAATTATATGGGAAACATTGGTTTATGGTGCTTTGTGGTCTATCTGGATTGCTCGTAATGAAAAAATTTTCAAAGACAAAGACTTTGTGTGCTTTGAGGTGGTTAAGAAGATTAAATTTAGGGGGGCGTGTTAGGTGAAAGCTTTTAGGCTGGAGTTAGGTTTCTCTGTTGAAGATTTTGTCAGAAATATAGAAGGGTAAAGGGTTGGAGTATTTCAAAAAAGAAGAAGGTATGTGTATCTATTTGGAAGGCTCCGAAGGGGGATGAACTGAAATTTAATCTGGATGGATAAGCTTTTGGGAAACCAGGTCCTAGGGGAATAGGAGGGATTCTTAAGAACAATTAGGGTTGTGTCCTTTGTGTGTTTTCTTGCCCAGTTGGTGTCGTGGATTCAAACCTTGCTGAGTTGTTAGCTATTAGGGAGGCTCATGTATTATTTTCTGTTTCAATTTGGAGTTCTTCTAATAAGTTGGTGGTTGAGTCAGATTCCAAGGTTGTTGTAGCTTGGGCTTAGGGTGATTCTTCTATGTGGAAGTATAAGTTTATTATTAATGAAATTCAGAATTTGATCAGAGTTTTAAGCTCAGTAAGGATTTCAAAAGCTCCTTGTGAAGTTAACAGTATGGCTGATTATTTTGCAAAGAAAGGAGTTGGTGTGGCCATTTATTGCGTGGCTTAAACTTATGGCAATTGCTTTAAGGGTTGCTGAAGATAGATTTGAAGAAAAAGAGGACTGTCTAGGATGCTGAATGGGTGTTTTCTGCAGATAAGCTATGTTTTTCATGATGAGTTGTGATGCTATGTTTTTTGCCTTCTTGTCACAAGGGCGGTTGTTTGTGATGAGTACAGTGTCTTTGAGTGGGTTTGGGTGGCTCATGGTAGAGCTCTTTCTTTGAGTTTGCTTATGGGTTTCACATAATGGATGCTTTTGCTATGGGTCTTAGTGGTGTTATGGTGGGTTGTTGAAGCCATAATGGATCGTGTTATAGCATATCATATTAGAGGCTACTTGTTTTCTTTTGTAGATGTTGGCCTTATGGCCTTCACTCTTGTTTAGTAATTGATTTTGATGATAACAAACATTGTGCTATGAATATTTAATATTGTGCATATGCTCTCTATTGAATCTCTTGACATTATCAAATGCATATATTATTGAATGTCATACTTATGCTATGATCGTTTGAATCCAACCTTGTGGCTCTTATAGTTGCTATCTAGCACATATATCATGTGAAAATAGGATTCAAAGAAGTCGAGCCATTAATGAAGATCAAAGCTCAACCATCATAGAGATGAAGCTCTTGTACTACAAATGAACCTTGTGAATATGCATATGATGTACATTCACTAAGAACCATGAAAAGAAGTCATTGCATTGATGCAATTCATTGATGAAGCCAAGCAAGCCAAGCACAAGACCTGAAGATCATTAAAAAAATTCTGTGAAGATTCTATCTTGTGTGAGTGCTTAGGATTTTCTTGTGAATCTCTCTTTAGGATGAACTATTTGGCTTTGTTAAGTATGACCTAAAGACCATAGTTTTTAGACTTTGGAAAATCTCTTTTTGGTCTCAAAATTGACTCAAACTTATAATGGACTTTTATAGACTCATAATGGTTTATCCCTTTGCTTTTGGCTTAAACACCTTTGAAAATCATTTTGATATAAGCCAAGACTTAGTGGGAACAAATGGTTTTGATGAGACAAAGTTACACATTTTGAAAAAGACTGTTTTTAAGGTTTATCACTCAAAACAGTCAACTGTTTGCCTAAGACAGTCGACTGTCTGAGTGAAACAGTCGACTGTTTGGTCGATTGTTTGAGACAGTAGCTTTGTTTCTCGAACATAATTCCCTAGTCGACTAATACCCTTTGTCTAGTCGACTAACCGAGCCCTGAACCCTATAACGGCTAGTTTTTTACAAATCTAAACGACTCTATTTTGGTTTCTAACAACCATATCTTTTGGGGGATCTATATATGCTCATCATTTGATTCTTAAAGAGGCTAATGATTATACAAAAACTCAAGCCAACATAGTTTACATCATTCTTGTGTGATTTTAGTCAAAATCATCATACTCTCTTGAAGCCAATCTAGTTCATCTATTTTGAGAGATATTAGTGTGAGTTCAAATTTGTATTTCATCTAGTCATTGAGGAGTTTTTCTATTTGTACACACATCAAATCTTTGTATATCTTGTGAGATTGGAGAAGTGCTCTTGGTGAGCATTGAAGAGTTGCTCTTGGTGAGCATTGCCCAAGCATTCTTTATGAAGCTTGAAGAACTGTTCTTTGTGAGCACTAGTGGGTTCTTTGTGAGCCATTTGGGAAGTTCTTTGTGAGCTTAGGTGAGGAGGATCTTCTATCTGGGATAAAGAAGATCGTGTAAAGGTTTCTTCACCTTGGAGAAGCTAATCCTTAGTGGATTGTTGGGAATCCTTGAGCTGAGGCACAAGGCGAGGAGTAGGCGGAGTCCAAACCTCGTTAAAATCGTTGTGTTTGATTTCTCTTCTCTTATCTCTTTCAATTACTTGCATTTATATCATTGCTTCTGCTACTAGTAATTGAACTCTAATTTTATTTGGAAATTAATTGCAAAAGTTTGCCAAAAACCCTATTCACCCCCCCCCCCTTTAGGGTTATATATTTGGGACAACAGTGGACATATATAGTTAGGTTGTTTTGGTTGGGTTGTGGTATCTTGGTGAGTATGTTTTATTTTTTTGGGTGTTGGTTGGGGTTTGGTTGCTTTGATTTTCTTTTTTCAGCTTCAGTTTATAGGTTTAAGGGTGTGAAAGCCTGGACGATATTGGCTATTCTCTTTTTGATTGCAAGATTGTCAAAAATGTTTGATCAAGTTCAGTGGTAAAGCAAAGTTGGGTGCAGTCAAGTATAAATGAAGTGGTTGCTATTGAAGGATATTTATTGTGGCAATGTTACATGATGCTAGTTGCTTCGAGTGGTGTTTTGGGGCTTAATTCAGTTGTAGAGGTTTAATTGGGTTTAGTTCGGGTTAGTGAATTTTTGTTGTTGGAATAAAAGAATATTATGGGTGTTGTTGCTGTATGATTCTCTATTATGATGTTATAATGTTCATTAGGATATGGTTGGCATGAGGTCTTTGGGGCCTTATTGAACGAATGTTCGAAACTGACGGAATTGCAGCGGAAGACAAAATAAAATTTTACAAAACATGAATCCATCATCGAATATCCAGGCAGGATTCGAACAAGCATAGGGACATGAGATAAACAAACAAGAACATATATTTATCAAACATAAAGTATACTTACTTGATTTGTCTTTCGATTGCGATTGATGAACTCAAACTTCAAACGTATGAAGTCTCTAAAAGTATCCACACGAACACAAGACCTTTTTGAATCTTTGCAACTCCTCAACACTTTTGCAAGAGGCAAACTAGAGAGGGAGAAGATGAGCACGCGGTATAGAGAAAGGAGAGAGAGCTCACGGCCCTAGGGTGCTCTCACCTAGTTTGTGCCTTCTTCTTCTAATGTGGAGGCTAGGTTACTTGTGCTAGCTTGACTTAAACCTCTATATATAAAGAATATTCTATTTATTTACTATTTTGTCCCTTCTTAATTAACTATTAATAATACGGACTAAATAATTAATAAATAAGAATATTTCCCTCTCTTTAATTCAAAAGACTCTCTTATGCTCTATTATGTGTGACCCTTTGGGTTCACCCCAACCTAGCAGTGAATAGGGACATCTCCATGTTTCCTAAAATAGAAACTTTCTATTTTAAGGTTCAATTGGAACGATTCCAATTTTGCCCTCATTGATAACACTTTATCAATAGGCTTTCACTGGTCATAAGTGACGTCTAGCAATGTGTCATGACATGCTTAAGTGTGGGTGAATAGCAGAACTACGTGAACCCTTATTGTTACTTAATCCTTCATCCCCTAATGTCATAGTTAAGATAATCAGGGTATGGATATAAGTCAAAACCCTATCTCAACTTTTTTTCATATGTTCTTCAAAGTATAATCTCAATAAGATGAACCCTATGAAACACTTTCATAGTTCATCTATTACTCTGGCCAGAGATTCACATTAAGAGTTATCTTTGAGAACTGACCCTGACATTATATCTCATAATAATGAGAGTGGTGATTCCTTATGGACCACTCATCTGTCTCCATGCATGTCTTATTAGAGTCAATAAGTATCGACTACAACCTTAGGTTAAAGCTGTATAAGACACTATCAAACTCTAACAATTCAGGCATAAGACATCCATGGTGTCTCAAGTCTTAGAATTACCAAGTAAATTGACGTAACAGAAGAATATTCCTTTGACTTAATCTCCATATGAATATTCTAGCAGATCATGTTCAGTGTACATATTCTCTAATATGCACCCACAGATTAACCTAAGTGTCACTACACTGATAGGAAAGACTACCTATCCTCTGTTAGAAGTGTGCCCTAAAACCAATTAGTAGGTTGTACTTAGGGAACTTTATTTCATTTATGTTATTGTATGAATCTTATTCATCTATAGAATGGCTTTAATATTATCATGTAAACTTGTGTTATTTATAACTGTTCATGATAATGTCATTGAATAGTATGATAGAGAATTGTATCTCAAGTGTTGAGATAGAGAGACATATGATTCTCAAGAACATCTATTCTAGATATGTTCCTGATCATAGGTTTATTTATTTGGGCGATAATAAACCATTAAGATTAGCTCAGGTTATACTAGCTCCAATGGGAGGATGGTAAGTCTCAAGCCATCTGTGTAGAGACACTATAGTAAACCTGTGGGTGCTT
>JAESVK010000912.1:3763636-3781151 GCA_017140935.1 Hamamelis virginiana | reverse complement strand
TGAATTTTTTTTTTTTTTCCCTTTTATGAATAGAGGAGGCACTGGTGATACTGCTGACAGAAGATAGAGAGCACAGATGATGAAATGCATGGAGCAGGCATCTCACTCCTCTGTGCTCTCTATTCTTCTGTCATCACCTTCAGCCCCTCACTCCATATCTATACACACACACTCGATCATACTACTACTATATGAAAGTATATGTTAATTTGTTGAACTTTTTCTTGCATTATTTCTTCTCTAAACACAAATACCGTGACAATTAGACTTCAATTCCCACTAGCTTGTTGGCAAAAAAGAAAAAAAAGACTTCCCATATATATATATATGGACTTAAATGGTTAATTTGATATTTATTTTCTCCTAATGTTTTCTGCAGGTTTGATCAAATCGTGTCCAGATGGAACAAAATTGAACTGCTACACTGTTTCCATAATTGCTAGATTGATAATTGGCCGGCTAGCTCCTTTAATTCAAGCCAATTCACGGGTCCTGCGGATGGTTACAGTTTGTTTATGGAATTATGGGGTTGGTAATTTGATATGATTATGTACATCACAATTAATTTTACTCTTTTAAAACTTTTAATTGTAATCCCATATGGCTGGTTTTGTTAGGTAAATAATTAATAATATTAATATTTGAAATTAGAGATTATTATTTTGCATTAATGAGTATGCATTTGAAGCATTTTACCCATTACCTTATTTGGAAAATCCATCGATCACTCCCATGAGACACCTTTCATTTTCATGTCCTTTTAGGTCTTTAATTAGATTGAATTTTCACCCTCCTGGTTTTTATCAGGAAGAAATTCAACTTCATTTGAGTATTTCAAAACAAATTCATTTTTTAATATTCATTTTTAATTTTCCAAATTAAGCAGTTGTACATTAAATATCAAACTAAGACCATGTAATTAAATTTGTACAATTTATTAATATATATACTAGCTAGAATTAATAAAAAAATCATGACCAAATAACATTAGGTAAATGTTGCACATGCATGTGATCATTGTGTGCACCTTAGGGTTGTCCTTGTTATTTTAGGTGCATTGTATTTTGCCGGTGACAGATGAGGTACATTAAATCCTTGTTTGAAGCTTTCTCTTTGCATTTATGGCAGATGCATGAGGTACCTTAAGGTTTCTCTTTGCATGTAGTAATTAAGAAATTAGCTTCGTTAGAGGGTGCTCCAAGTGAAACCCGTGAAGCTTGGAAGTCCCCACCCTTAAGAAAAGAAAAATTCATACCCTAAGTTCGAAAGATTGTGAAAATTGGTCTCATTTTAGCACCATTAGCCAAAGGTACTCTTTCGTCTGTTTTGCATATGATATCAATATGCCGCTATCAAACCCTAATTTCAATGACCTTTAATTTTCCTGGTTGAGTTTTTGGTGTTACTATCAGAGCTCCTAATGAAATCTATCGCTCATACTCCTCTACATATAACCAAATTAGTATATAAATCATATCGATCCCTTTAATTATTATTATTTTAAAAAAAAAAAAAAGCTATTAAGACATTTAATCAGGCACTAAATATGTCTTCTATTACATATTTCTTAATTAAAGCTCTTGTACATCTTTTCTCTCTATATATATAAACCATAAATGGGGTTTAGAAATTTGAATCCATAAGTTCTTGTGTAATTAGTAATGGAATCGAATATTTTTAAGAAACCGATCATTGGATTAGATACTCTTCTTATGTATGTCATGCATACCAAAAAATTCATAGTGATCCAACCATCGGTTTCTAGAAAAAAAAAATCCATATAAAAAATTATTATAGTTAGAAACATGGCAACCTTTTACATTGAGATTTTTTAAAACATAACCGGTGGATCATGTGATTTCTGTGGTATCTAATCCAACAGGAGGTTTTTTAAAATATTCGACTCACATTACTGTTATGAGAACAAACCGTATAAAATGAGGCAAAATGAGTGGTAAAGAGAACATTTCCCTTTATGTATTACTCCAGTAACTATTAGTTGGATATATAATCCATTTCTAGAAGGGATAAAACACATTTATATTACTTTTGCATATTGGTATGCCGGCCAGAGAACCTCTAAGGCAATCAACAATCAGCAAAGTGGACAGGTGAATTATTCCAAATCATGCTAATAATTTTTGCATTAATTTAGACAGTAATTATGTTAATTTTGTTATCGATCAATTAAGTATATATATATGCTCCATTTGGTTGCTGAGGAGGAAAAGAAGATCGTAATATTAACACTATTACCGCAGGTTAAAATACTTGTTAGATTCCAAATTTTAATATATCTAATGAATATATCTTCTTGACAATGAAATGTATCGATGTTGGGGCTATATTTCTGTAACAGAATATCGTATATATCTTGGAAAAGAACAAAAACACTCTTATTGGATGAAGCAACCTGGCTATATTCTAGCGAAAGCATCCCCTGAAAAAATATAAAGATGCTTATTTTCATTATGGGGGATTTCAATATTTGCCTTTACCCAAGCATCAATTTTGTTCAATGAAAAGACTAGCTTGCTAGAAGATGCCATCTAGTCTGTTGGTAAAGTCTCTTGGTGGTTTTATATATCTTAGACTTGAATTCGAGTCCCACCTTCATCAAGACGGGGAGGGTTTAAGGAAACGGAGAGGGCTATCTCCTATTGTATAGCTTATATGTCCAATGAACTTCTTGACAAAAAAATAAAAAATAAAAATTTAAGACTATCTTGCTTCTAGTCCTAATCCCAAACAGTGGCTGTGGGAGATCTCTAGGATCATTTTCCTAAATACCAGACAGATCCTAAGAAGATGGTCAACAATTGCATAATTCCAAAGAGTGAAATGGAGCATTAGTCGATCATGTCTTTTCTACTGCATGTTCTTGATGGTCATAGACAAGTATATATTCGATCCATGCTAGTTGGACTTGTAGAGAACTCCACTTAATTCCCGCGTTATATCTTGATCCATGAAAAAGTATTTGGCCTTTGATCATTCTACTCCATTATTGTCTTGTACAGCTCATTATCCTTGATCCCATTGGTGAGGCATCCTTGCTGCATGTGCTCATATGCGCACTACACATGAAATTACTTGTTCAAAGAAAATATAATTATTCTCATTAGCATTGTAACCACAGCTCCGGCTGTAATTTCTAATGCAACTCAGTTTGTGATCAATATTTCATTCTTGATTGCTCACTTTTATTATCTTTTGATTTGATTTGTGAGTTGATGAGAAAGTCCTTTCTATAGGTCTCAATAAAGGGCCAGACAACAACTCGACAGGGTGAAAATTCCAATCGTTACCACAATTGTTGCCTGATCACTCACATCACACTATAGTTAATTAGCCAATCAAATTAAGGTCATTATTTCTTTGTTGTTTAATTTTGACTGGTTTATATATTTGTGCATGGGTTGTCATTGAACCATACAGTTCTAGCGACCAGGGACAAAGCCACAGGCTTGAGGGGTGGCCGTTGTCCCCCCTTAAATTTTCAATTTTTTTTTTTTTTATCTTAAAAATTTTTTAAAATTTATTTTCTGCCCTCTAAAATTTTTGGAGTTTCATTTACGCCCTTTGAGTTATTTTGAGTTACTTTTTTTATCTTGAAAATTTTCAAATTTTTGATTTATGCTCCCCTCAATTTTTATTTTTTATCCCATTAATTTGCTTACATACCCTTACTCCCTTCCCTACACCCTATTCCCTATTCTCACAGTCAAAACATTTCATATTTGGCTATTTCGCTCTACCCATGCATTATACCATGAGAAAAGTAGAAAATCATTCTTTTGGGAATGAAAAAAGTGAAAAAAAGTTAGATTTGTTACTCGTTTGTTTTTGGTTGCTGAGCACGCATATGTTGCTCAGCAAAACACCACCGTTTTGGGTACCCAAACCAAGCCTTTAATTTTTTATTTGGCTTTTGACCAATGTAAAATGGATATTTTGAAAAACCGACCGTTGGATTGAATATTTTTCATATGTATGATAGACATGCAAAAATCACAGTCATCTGACGGTTAGTTTACTGAAAGACAGACTGTAAAACAGTTTAACAGTTTGTATTTCAGATTCACAGGCTTTATTTCAAAAACTGACCGAATCACTATGATTTTTGGCATGCTTGTCATACAAAGGAAGAATATTCAATCCAATATATAGTTGATTTTTCAAAATACTCATTTTACATTGGCCAAAAAACCAAGTAAAAAATTTAGGCTTGGTTTGGCCACCCAAAACGGTGGCGTTTTGTTAAGCCGCACCGTGTATGCTCATCAGTCAAACCAAGCGTATTTGTCAAACCAAAAGCCTTTAAACTTTTTGACAAAACTAATTCCCTTTTTTTTTTATTAAGGAGAAAAAAAAAAAAGAAAAAAGAAAAGCAATTTTTTTTTCCAAAATCTAAAATGATAGCTTGGTTGTTGAATAAGTTTGGCTTGTCAATGTAATTTAGTCCAAATTAATATTTGATGTTATTGAATTAGTGTTGAATTCATGAATGATAGTTTGGTTGTACCTATATATTGAAAGATGGGTATTTGATGGCATTGATAATGAACTTATCATACAACGCTTTCAAAAAATGGAATCACATAGAGGACAATTATAATTGTATTGGTAAGTGAGGGGCGGACTAGCTACCAGAGCTATAGCACCAGGGTGGCTCAGTCCAAAAAAAAAAAAAAAAACCTTTTATACTTCAAGCCCAATCCAGGTTTTAGATTGGGGAGCTCTTATTGCAATCCCTTCAAATACTGAGGCAACCCCAATTCCAATTATAAGTAAACCTGAAATAGTACTAAATAAACCCCACATGCTTACAAAAATATCCCTAATTCCATTGCACTCATATCAAATTTGAATGTACACCCCATTACCCACATCTTTCCATCCTCATTCAAAGACAACGGCACGACCTAGGACACATGCAGACGCACCCCACGTCGCCTCAGCAATGTATATCCATCAACAAGCCTTCATCGGCATCATCTTCGGCGGCAACAAATCCAAGTAGGTACCCTCCCAGTGTTTCTCTCTCTTTCTCGCTCTCTCTCTCTCTCTCTAAAACTCACCGATTCACCATCTCTGAAACTCGTCGATTATGATTTCCAAAGTTCCTAAACCATCCAAAGATTTCAAAAAGATCATATTTTTTTTATGGTAAAGTTATCCAGACCCCCTTACATATTAGATTTTATACCAATAGGCCCAAAACATTCTAAAGTTAACACAAAGGTCCCTCCATGATTTTTTAAAGTCAATTTTTTTTATTTAATGGCAAATTTACCCATTTTTATTGATTTTAAGGAGAGTTTTATTACCTTTTAAATGGTGTAACTGTATTGATGTCTTTATAGTAAGTTTTAGCGATTTATTTCAATTCAAATTTTGAATTATAAATGAGATATATCTCGTTTTTTAAATTAGGATTTTCAATGGTTGGATTAAATTTCAATTACCATTCGAAACACGAGCATGTTACTACAATATCATTTTGTGGATATCACGGTTGTCATATCAATTCCCGAGTTCACGAGTAACCCGTTGGGTGCTGCTTCTTCCAGCAAACGGTGTCGGAGATGTTTGATAGCTAATTCATTGAAAATCTTATTTTGGGTTGTTTTGTTTCATTTTCCTCTTTCACAAGGCATTATTTCCCTTTATTTCTATTCATTTTTTTAGACTTTGATTTGAAATAAGTTTTAAATCTCATTTTCATTCTTATTTTTTTGACTTTTTGATAGCAGACCCGCACGTTGCAAATGTGTATTTATATGTCTTTAAACAAATAAGTAAATATATATATATATATATATATATATATATATAAACTACAAATATTAGTAAATTTACTTATATAAATTTATCTGTTTTATGTTAAAGTTAAAAATATATATATAAATTTACCTATTTTATTAAAACCCCTTTTTGGTGTGAGTTGGTATTTTAAAAACTAATGTCCTTCAAGATAAATTTACACAATGGCATATTTGAAAAATAAAAATTTGGGGTTGCCTTAGTACTTAAAGGGGTTTCAATAAGAGCTCGCTTTATAGTTTATATTGTATGTTTGTGGGCTTTTAGCCCACCTAGCCTAGTCCAAAAATTACCGTAACATTTTAAGTCCAGTCCAGATTTAAATGCTGGCTCCGTCCTGTACACGGTTCACACACCGAACTCATTAGATCTCATTTTTTAAAAGTCGTTGTAGATGGATGTTTTGAATCCACTAGTGACCAGTGAAAAATACAAAATGTGAACAGATTCATTGTTTTCCACAAGAGTGTACGCGTACGCACCTGCCAAACCCTCATTTCTTATCTTAATGCCTAAGTTACGTTCCTTGACTGCTCGTTGAACCTACCTAGACCGGCAGTTCAACTAAATGAATCAATTAGAATGCCAAGGTAAAGTTTAAAGCAAGTTGCATAAAGTGATTTCAATTATAAGAATTTATATAATATATTTTGATACTCCTCTTATGTTCATGTCTATCAAAAATTACAGTGATCTAATAGTTAATTTCATAAAAAAACAGGCAGTGAAAAAATGGTGACATTTTGAATAATAAAAAGTCACAATTTTTCACACTAACATTTTTCAAAAATTAACCGTTGAATCATTGTGATTTTTGGTAAACATGACATATATGGAAACCATTTTCCCCAAAGGGTTACAAGCCAAACAAGCATTAGGTGGGCCCCACAACATCTACCTTTACTAGACAAGCTTTATTGAGAAGACAAAGCCTTTAAGGCTGATAGACATAAAAGTGACTTACTCTACAAGGCACCTCTATGGGATATTTCACAAAATATCCCACTTATTTAAGATGATTTCCTCCACAATAGCAAGGTACACACGCTCTCTCATGCCAATCTCTTTCATTTTCATATATTCTCATGCCTTATACTGACTTTGGTATCGGAGTGTTCCCAAGAGCTCAGCTCCCCCCTCAGCTCTATGTCGGAACGCAACTCCGCCCTCAGCTCCGCCCAGGATCGCAGCTCCGCATTTAGTTCCATTCAGGTTCGCACAAGGATGCAGTTCCGCATTCAGTTCCCCAACTCAAAATCCAGCACATAAATGAATTAAGGAATAGAGGAAGGGAACATATCAAATACCATTTATAAGGATCGTGTTAGCTTACCGAAAGTCTAGTTTACCACAATATACATAAGAGATGTATCAAATTCAACAATCATTTTTTCAAAATATACATTACAAATTATTGTAATTGAGATGAGGTTGACCTGAACTTAGCGTTCCTGGTATATACCATAAATGAATTTTATACTGACCCTCTGATTGAATCTGAATCACGCGGTGGCAGGTCTCCACTTATGACATGTGGCACTTGACCATATATACTCTAAAAAAGCATATCCACAAAACATATAAAACATATGTATTTTTGCAGGGTTTTTTAATTAAACAACCAGTCTTCAAGAACTAACAGTCTAAGGTAATGTCTCTACAAGCTTCTATTGTCTCTTTATAAACAGGTGTAGTTTGTTGGACGCTGTATCTTCAAACCCCATTTCTTAATTCTCACATCCTTGAAATTTCATAGAGTAGTACGTATATAGCTTCAAAAAGTATGCCACATCACAGGCATCCGCCACCTCCACCACCGGATCCTTTTGCACCGCCGCCACCAGGGCCACCACCACCGGGATTGCATCATCACCCACCACCGCCTCCTCCGGGATTGCACCATCCACCACAACCACCACTGTCGCCGCCGCCACCAGGTCCGCCTCCGCCCCGTCCCGATTTCTTTGCTCCTCCTCCGCCACCTCCAGGACCACCGGGCCCATTCCCACCGCCTGGCCCTCGCCCTCCACCACCTTACTAGTTTTTAGCATACCCCATTTGTATCATGTTATATATATAGATGAAAAAAAAATAAAGAAATAAATGTACGTGTTCTTCATTAATAAGTCTGGTGTGTCACATGATGCATTAATTATTATTGTGTTTGTAACTTACCAGAATGGCTACATGAGTTAATGATCTTTAGTGCCAGTGCAAAATTTTCTTTTCTAGCTTAATTCGTGTAGATTTTTCTTTCATTTTTTTTTTCCCCTGACCTTTAAAAGAGAAATTGAGGTGAGAGTAGATTGTGGATTCATTCATTTAATTTTCATAGCTAACTATTATAAATTTGATTAATTACGTCTTAGTAGATGGGTAATTAACCTCTAAAAAAGACATTGAGATTATAATAGATTGTAGATTAATTTAAGGGTTCTTTACTCGATCATAAGTCTCTAGCATAAAATAATTATATCCAAAGTTCGTTCAACGTACAAAAAAATAGACTTATACCATTAGGTACTTTGAATTATAAGACGACAAATATGCTCCCAGTAAAGATCGAACAAAATTGAAATGCTCCCATCTTTTTTAGGATTTTAGGGATTCAAAACTCAATTTTGTTTAGAAACAATCTACACCGTTTTGGAGATGCAAAATTCAGGTTTTTTTTTTTTTTTTTTTTTTGGGGGGAAAATTTTCAATAATTTTTGGGAAAAAATCTCCAAAAATTTTGAAAACCATTAGTTAAAAAAAAAAAAAAAAACCTGAGGAATTCCCACCATCCATATACAAAATATTGATGAGTTCCAAAACAACTGATGTATGAATTCCCACTATATATCCATATAACAGAGATAAATTTTATCAATTTTTTTCCACCATCCACACATACACACACAAAAATAAACAGTGATAAACTTATCTTTTGTTTTACCATCGATACATACACACACCAAAAAAAATTTAAAAAAAATTAAAAAAAAAAAAAAGAAAAAAAGAAAAAAATTTGACGTGTTCTAGAAATAGAGAAAACCTCATTAGTTTTGTTTAATTAGCAAAATCACAGCGTCAGATATGGTAGCGGACAAAGATGTTGTCACTATCAAGGCTAGGAACGGTTGGTAGTAGATCACAAGAATCGATTGATGGAAGCTCTTGTTTGCTCCTATCTTATTTAGGATTTTAGAGTTAAAAAAGGAGATAATAACGGACCGGGAAAAAGAGTAATTGGTTTAAGCTCCTCCACCTGGCGAGCTCGAGTTCTTAACTAATCCTGAGCAATGTCTCAAGGCAAGTCTACCGTACTATCTTCGCCTTGTTTTCTGGTCTTTAATTACTCAGTCCTTCTTTCCTTGACTAGACAACTAAAATCCCCCCCTTCACTAAAAAGATCACAAATAATTAATCCAGTAAGGGCTTTCCTTAATTAGTGTTTAGTGACATGTTTATGATCGAGTCGGAATATATCTTAATGATCGAATATAACAAAATATATTTTAACATATGTATATAATGGAAATTTAAGTTTGAAAACAAAAAAAACAAAAAAATTTCGGATTTTGATATTATTAGGACAAATCTGTCTTTATAAAAGGAAAAAAAAAAAGAAAAAACTTCAAAGCCGATCCACTAATTATCTAATTAGGGATTTCAAGGTGTAAAAAAATGGACTCTTGCATGGGTATAAAAACTTTATTTGTCTTTGATTTTTGGGCATAAAAACTCTTTTTCAAGACTTTTGGAACACTTTCCCTTAATTTAAATGTATGATAGAGGGCTTTTCGGAAAGTTCAATAATTAAACGATTTTTCTTCAAGATTTTAGCAGCTCGATCGCCTTTTATCTCAACATATATACTAGCATTGTGAATGTATGGAAAATTTATTCATAAATATATGAGAGAGCACCCAAGGTGTTTTTGATTGATATTGGAAAACAAAATACTATTCAACCCTTAATTTCTAAGTTGAGTAAAGAAAATTATGAGAATTGGTGTATATATTTAAATGAAGGTGTTGTAGGCTACCCAAGATGGATGGGATATAGTCGAAAAATGCTATATGGAGCTATCCTCACAACAACAACAAGAATGGTTGACAGAAAATTAAAGAAATGCTCTTTGAGACTCCACGAAGAAAGATAAAAATTAAAAATTAAATTAAATTAATTTTTAATGCATAAAAGCATATATTGATGAATCAACCTTTGAGAAAATTTCTTATGCAACAACTTCAAAGGAGGCATGGGAAATTCTTAAAAACACTTATAGAGGTGTGGATAAAGTTGTGAGAGTTCGACTTCAAGTCCTACAAGCATGGTGATTTTGAGGCATTGAGTATGGATGAAACAGAGTCAATTTCTAACTATTTTTCAAGAGCTTAGTCCAATGTGAATCAAATGAGGAGAAATGGTGAGAAGATTGGTGATGTTCGTGTGATGGAAAAGATACTACGGTCTTTGACTCCAAAATTTGAGCATTTTGTAGTGGCAATTGAAGAATCAAAAGATTTGAAAGAACACTACAAATTCATGACAAAATGATAAACAAGAAGACATCAAGCTCGCTGAAGCAAGCTTTCCAATCCATGCTCTCTTTGAAAGAAGAAAAAGAAACTCTCAAGTTGCAAAACGTCAAAAAGAAAGAACTTATGAGGGCCGTGGTAAAAGCTACAACAACCGTGGAAGAGGCTATGAAAGTCGTAGTGGAAGAGGTATTGGAAGTAAAGGAAGAGGTGAAAGAAGTAACTTTAATAGTGAAGGCAGAATGCACCAATACTTAAGTGGCCCAACAGGAAAAGCAAGCTATAGGCAATTTCACTGGCCCCTATAATCGATATGGCTATGATAAAAGAAAGGGTTTTATAGCCAAAGGACCTGTTATATGTTGCTTATACTCATATATAGGTCCCTCAATAAAAATAGATTTTTGAGAAATTAATAAAAAATAAGATAAAAAACTTCTTTGCCTATCATAACTGATGCTATATGAAATTTTAAAATGTGGGTACTTGCCTAATTATGCTTAGGCTGGATTGAGGCCGAATATCCCGCGATCGTTTTCATAGGATATTTCCAAGCTCTTGATGCAAGTCAACCCAGAGTTTTGTTTCCGAAAATTTACACACATTTTCAAACCTTCTAGTGAGCTGATCAAACTGTTCATTGTCGACCATGAAGCAACCAGCGATCGTGGTAAAAAAAAAAGATGATAATTGGTGTTTCTCGACTATTTTATGTTTGTGAACCGTTGTAACACACGAATGAATGTATCCTCTATAATAGGGTTCGCAGTTGTTTAGAGTGAGATTTTTTAAAATTTCACCATTGGATCAGTTTGATTTTTGGCATGCATGCATGTATGATTTGCATAAGAAACTAGGTATAGATATATAATCTAACGGTTTGTTTGTCAAAATATTCAACTCATATTGATGTTTTGAGGAGAAATAATAGAAATAATGATAAACCTAGTGTTGGGTAGACCTTGCTCCTTTAAAATATGCATAGAGTAATCCCAACATATATGTAAGAGAAAAATGTAATAAATATACATACAAAATGATATTATTAATTTTTTTATATATAATTAATATTATTTTAAAGTGTTTACGAGTAAGACGTTTGTTATATAAGTGGTACGTGTATGTCCCCCATTTTCCTTAATGGTTAAGGTACCTGTCACCACCTTGGCCAGCCTAATGGATTGAGACGATCCGTTACAATCAGCGTCTTGCATTTTTTATTGTGGTCGGAGCACATTCAGACGGGACTTTGGCTCCTATCCACCACTAAACGTCCATTACCCTGTCGTTATCTACCCATGTCAACATTCAACAACAGGACCATCCAGAAAACGGGAATTTAGATCTGGTATACACGTCTATAGGTTAAGGTTAAGGAAAATATTTTTAATTTAATTTAATATATATATGAAATGTCTTTGAAAGAGTTTTCAACTAACATATTTCCAACTACCGGTCCATGAATTACACCCACGACCTTTTCTTGAAACCTTCAACTTATGGTCTATATATATATACAAGTCTACACCTTGGTCTTTCATATATCTTCACAACACACATAATTAATATCTCCTCATCTTTGCGCACCAAGTTTCATAAAATGGCCTTCCGTAGACATCATCATCATCATCCACCACCGCCGCCGCCACCAGATCCCTTTGCACCACCTCCGCCGCCGCCGAGTCTACGCGGTCCACCACCACCTCCTCCTCCGCGTCCTGATTTCTATGCTCCTCCTCCACCGCCTTTCAGACCGCTAGGTCCACCGCCACCGCCTTATGCACATCCTCCTGGACCGCCCGGTCCTCCTCCACCGCCTTACTTTGATCCCTATAGACCACCTCCACCATGGCAACGCCCTCCTCCTCCACCTTACTAGCACGCACGCACCCAGATGAAAAACTTATTAGCATGGCTTCATGCTTATTAATTATACGGAGTATTTGGGTTTCAGTTTTTGTTTCATCTTTCTGCTGTGTATTTTTCCTTTTTGCCTTTTTGTTAGGTATGTATTTTTACTTGTTATTGGAGTGCTATCAACTATAAAGAGATTTGTGTACAGAGTCTCAAATTTTCATTGAAATGCTTCATGGGTTGTCTGATTCAGATCATTTCTATTTTCTAACTATGTTATTATATTTTCGTTGAATCACTGTAATATTGAAATGCTTCATGCTTATTAATTAATCCTATGATATGATCACCCCGGCGACAAAAATATAAAATAAAAGCAGGGATATTCTAGTAAATGATTTATTATTATTTTTCAAAAATCCTGTGTGCTGATATTCTGAATGAACTGTAAAATTGGGAAAATTGAAGACATAATAAACTTATGAATAAATTGGATCACGATCTGAATTCAATCAAGTATCGATTTTTGTTTTTTCATTTTTTTTTCCTTCAAATAAAAATAATAATAATAATTCGTCTACAATATGTCTATAAATATCTTATTGTCAATCTTACATTGTTACACCCTAACAAATCAGAATTGTCTCATTAACTTGGATCCATGTCTACCCCATGAAAGAAGAAGAAAGAAAATATATATATCCCGCCCCTCTTAGGAAGGGAATGAATAATTTTTTTTTTCCTTTGTAATGTAAAGATCCCATCGAAAAAAGAACATTAACCCCTGTAATAGTTAAGGGGTCCCTCGGTTTAATTCATCTTCCTACAGGAATGCTAAGTTCAGGTGCACCTGATGCAAGTTGTATCAAGTGACCTCTTTTAGAGCTAGTTGTAGATCATATTTTGAAAAACTGGCCTTTGGATTAGATACTCCTCTTATGTATGCCATGCCTGCCAAAAATCACAGTGATCCGACGGTCAATTTTTAAAAATGTCGTTATGAAAAACTGTGATTTTTTTGTTCTTCAAAATGTAACCCTTTTTCACTTTATATTTTTTTTAAAAACCAGCCGTCGGATCACTGTAATTTTTTAGCAAGCATGACATACATAAGAGGGGTTTCTAATCCAATAGTCAGTTTAGCAAAAATTGATCTGAAACTAGCTCTAAAGGAGGTTACTTAATGCAACTTGCATCAGGTGCCCTCCTGTAGCACCACTTGTGGTGCAAATTTTGGAAAACTGGCCGTTGGATTAAATATTTCTATCATGTAGGTCATGCCTGCCAAAATCACAATGATCCAACGGTTGGTTTCTGAGAAAACTGACAGTGAAAAAATGATAACATTTCAAAGAACAAAAAAGTCACAGTTTTCAAAGTTACATTTTTCAAAAACCAACCATTAGATCACTATGATTTTTGGCAGACATGACATACATGATAGAAATATCTAATCCAACGGTCAGTTTTTCAAGATTTTCACTGCAAATGGCTTTACAAGAGGGCACCTGATGCAAGATACATCACTGCAAATGCTCTCTCTATATATATATTTGTTACAAGCATATACATTATACACGTACCCACACTATATTGTGGCTTAATAGAGAGCTATAAAAGACGAACCAAGTAAGGGCTACAAGATGAATCCAACTACTGTGATTCGACTTAATAAAAAACTTGTTTGGGCTATGAATATACTTGGGATAAACACATTAATCTCAAATTGATTAAGATTTTAAATAATCTAACTACTTAAAACTCAACTCATAATTGACTTGATAACAGACTCGTCCAAAAGTCATTCAAATAATAACTCAAACTCAAATATTATTTTTAAGCTCGTTAATTTATCACAAACCAACAACTTACTATTCAACTGGACGGACTCATTTACATGCCTAAATAAGACTGGAAATTTCCAATCAGGACTCATCAAACTACCCAAAATAACATAGGAACAAGACCCTTACTCTGTTAATGGGTTTAACCCACCATGAGCTGAGCCTAGACCGCCTTAAGGCCATCCCACGCATTACCTGGGAACCCATGTTGTAAGACTTGACTGAATACCATAATAATTGGACAACATGATTTGATGATTCTAAATCGTCTCGATCCCCTTAATTTTTTGCAGCTCTACAGCACTCTTTCAAAGAGCTTTCACTGCCTAAATAGGACACAGCAACAGCAAATTGCTCATAGTTTCCCAGTTTCTTCGTCTAATAAATTCCATTTTTGAACTTTAAATTCAATACCCTGTCAGTTTGTTATCAGCACCTCTTACTTCTTGGCTCCAGATCTTTAACACGAAAGGCAACCGTACATGACAAACAGGTGTTAAGAGATATTAAGCTTTATCCCATGTAAATTCACATTTTGATATAAATAGCCAATACATTTAAACATGTTGAATTTTGATCTTGTAGCCATGGTAATTTTGTTCCTATGTTGTTACTACCTGCATTCCTGTTTCTAAAATCAGAATTATTCAATGCAGGGTAATTGCAAATAAATAGACACACTACATATATGGATATACCAAGAGGTCAAGATCATACATTGGATTGGTCCAAATTATTGCCAACACAATTGTGTGCCACTCTGCCAAGAGGGTTGAAGTTCGATATCCATAACGGGATAAAGGTTATTCTTGTTCAAGATGCAGAAATTCCATATATAAATTCTCTTACGATGCGGTCCCTCAGAACTGCATACGAAAAGAGAGAATACCGTAAAACACTACTATTAGTAACAAAGCCTTAAACAAAAAGAAACACCTGAATGATAAATTTGTTTTGGAGGACTCTAATATATTTTGGAAGTTTTTTTATATGTACTGACTTCCTAAAGATGTTGATGTTCCAATAAAATTGCACCCCATATCTTCTGGTGCCATTTTTACCCCATAGTTAGCATTTACTCAACAGCACTTGGACTAGTCTGGCCCTAAGGAAACATTTGAAATCACACCGGAAAAAGAAAATCATACCATTTTGTTCTCAATGAATGGAGAATTTTGAAATAACAACTGTATTCAAACTTGAATTATTTTTCTGCTTTCTTTTTTTGTTTTGTTAGTGGTTGTTGGTTTATGAAATTCTTTTATAACTCTATTATCTTTTACACTTTCATCCTATTGGTACATATGTTACAACATTCAAATTAGATTTTTTTTTTTTTTTTTTTTTTGGGTAATATAATTTATCACGCCAACCATATGGAAGCATCCAGTAATAGTAGATTAATAGTAAGGAGAGAGTGATATTAGTTCAATGGTTAGGATCATCCAATTGATTTGTAATCAGAAAATGAATTACTGAGAAAATTTTCCAAAATGGAATATAATATAACGTATGCAATTATTCAAAAAAATTTGAATAAAAAATATATTTACCCATTTATTGTGGCTCAAGGTGGGGATGCCTTGATCCTAAGACAGAAACACCTGATTGATGTCAAGATACTTTTATCCAGCCACCTGTCTGATATTGTTCACATGGTTGTCAACCTTATCATCCACAGAGTATCCATCTTCATCAACACCATCACGATGTGACATCACTCTCCTCAATTTTCTTGAGGGTGACAACACCGTTGGACCTTCCTGTGGATCTACATCTAAATATTTAGAACTGAAAGAATCCGCCTTAGGGGGAGGTCTAGGAAGTTTGGCTGGTTCCGTTGGCGGTGGTGCAGATGAAAAATACCTAAAAAGGAAAATAAGGTAAGAAAACAACAAAAATAATAATCATCACCCTTCCAGTTCATGTGATATGAATGCAAACCTGTGTTCCAGCGCCTGCTGAACAGAAATTCTCACTCTTGGATCATAGGTAAACATCTTTGCTAAAAGATCCAAAGCATCATCAGTTGCCATTGGAAACAATGAACGCAGTGGAGGTGCAGGAACATATTGGTATTCCACATAATCAGGAAGGCAAACCATGTCGGGCCACTGAGCAGGTTTTGGGGTCCCAAAAGCTTGAAAGATTTTTCCCAATTGATCAATGTCACCAGAACCCTGGCCATCCAATATCAAAAGACAAGCTTTTAATGAGTTAGACCAAACCAATTAAAGATGTGCAGAAAGAAATGTGGGAGTGAAAATTCCTATTTCAAATAATGATGCTTGTTCACATAATATGAAATTCAAATTTTGGTCAGCAAATAGATTGTACTTTGAGACAACTCTTCATGAAAACATAATCGAGTTACCTGTCCTATCAGCATTAGAAACTACAAGAAGGGTTAACTATAATGCTTGGAAATCACTGCAATTCAGCAATAATGGAAAGAAAGAAAAGTACAATAGTTTGCAGGTATTCCCGTTGAAAAGAGTTAACTTCATTGACAAGACCCAAAAAAGACAACAGTAGTCTAAGACGAAGCCCTCAATCAACCATCAGCTTAACCACTAAGCGGAATACTTAAGAAGTAAACCAAATTATTTTGATAATAGCCTCTACATGAACCTATAAACTTAATTCTTAAACTTCTACTGAAGTTTTTACCACAAAGAAACCTTGTTAGGGCCAAAAAAAAACCTATGCCCCTCATTTAGAATGAAAAGATCATTGGGAAAATTTGTATCACACAGAGAAGGAGAGCTTTGATCTAGGTGGAACTGATGGAGTCTCTAAAGACAACATACAAAGACATGGATGGAGTTAGCAACAAAAGATCTACCAACTAACAAACCAATGGAAAATATAGCCCTAGATCACATAGAATGGAAGAAAAGAATCCATGCAATCAACCATAAAATATTTATGACTCCATTGCAACAAAATAAAAAATTAAACATTCACCAATTACTTCCATCATACAGACTGACAACTTTTTAAAACATGATTTGTCTGCTCAAATCCATATTAGTTTCCTCATTTATACATAATGATTAATGACCAAGAAACAAGGCAACGAGCAAGAGAATGAAGCTACAAAAAGGGTGTGTGTGTGTTGTGTGGGGGGAAAGAATCTAGCATGTACCAGAAACTTGAAGCTATATATAATTCCCACCAACAACCCCCCCGGGACCCCACCCACAACCCAAACCAAAAAAAAAAAGAAGGAAAACAGTTTAGCACAAACAATAAAATAAAAGTTCCATGACTATGCTGTCTCTTGAGATCATAACGTCTGATGCTGCAACAAAATTTAAACACCAAACACCACGTTATAATAATGCAATACTGCACTAACTTATTTCTGTCCAGAGGAGCAGCGATTATAATATTTTAAGTCTTCCTACAAATTCCTTGTTTATACTAGAAATTGTACATGCGACCCCGGTCGTTCGACCTAAA
>JAESVK010000912.1:3749093-3763626 GCA_017140935.1 Hamamelis virginiana | reverse complement strand
ATTAATCTCATTTAAGAAAAAAGGAACAACCAAGGGATAAGGAGGAAAAGAATTTATTGCAAGGGTTATCCCTCACGATCTTAAGGTCGAGATCGCGGAGAATAACTCCCAAGTCGTGTTCAGAGGTTGATCAGCTCGACTTATTCTGTTCCCCTTCATATCCACCCCTATCATCGATAATATAGAACTGTAAGCACTAAAGATCGCCATTTCACGGCAATCCTCGTGATTGTAAGGACCTCCACAGTTTCCTTTGTAAACATTCCTAAAGAAGGTGAGAAAACTGCAAAATAGAGGAGAAAGGTCTGACCAGAGAAGGCAAAAGCTGACCGGAAACCAAGGATCCTGTCCAATTCTATTGGGTTTGGGTCAATCCATTCAGTAAATAATAATCGCATTGGGTTCAGGTTATGTGCCCAAACTCGAATACAATCCAATTAATATTTTTAAAATTCTTTTATGTGTTTTTTATTTTCTTAATGTCCACTAATGTTTTCAAAATTTTAATTTTTTCTTTAATATTGAAGTAAAATGGGTTATATACTTATATTCAGTTAACCCTTTCAAAATGCATTGGTTTTTGGTTTAAGTTTTTCTAGTCTGTTTATAATCATAAAGGTACTTGCTGGGTAGTTTTCAACCCACACTAAGCTCAAACCAATGCCAGCCTTGATTCCTAAATTCCCAACTTTCCCCTTGAGAGCCTGAATTATAACAAAGCCTTTCCTTTTGTCTGTCTCTCAATGACTAGTCTCATAGCCAAATGCTATAATGCTACAAGAGAATCATTATGAACTAGAAAAAAAATAAACATTAGAAAAGAAGTGTAAAATGGAAATAGAAAAAGAATAATTATTAGAAGTAAAAAAGTAACCACTTATTGTCCACAAAATAAAGGGAGCAAGGAAAGAAAAAAGGGACAAGAAAATAAGAGAATCATCTAATTACTAGTTTTATAGTTATAAATAGCTACCCATCCTAAAGTATCCTATTACTAAGCCACACTACATGTTCATACTTTACTATTGATTTATAAGCTTCTAAGTCAGAGGCCCGAAAGATGGTCCAGCACATGAGTGTTTACTATTGCCACCCCCTATAGGTCCCTGCAGTTGCCAGACTCTCCCTCAAGCCAAAACTCTCTTGCTATCCTACTCTATTGCTGATAAGACTTTGCTACAAGCAACATGACTAAAAGGCGTTATTGCTACCATCGCATTATATCACCTTCTAACAAGTACACCTCACTAGTGACAGTCCACATCATCACTGTCAGTAGCTGCTGACATACATCAGTACATACATGCAAGAACCCTTTATCTACAAGACAATGTCAAGGGAAGCAACTATTGTTTTTAGCAATTATTCAAAGTTTCAAACACTAAGGATGAAATTGGCATGTGAATGTTTAGTATCATCTTTCATTACATTTTGTGATATATTTCTTGGAATACTTCAATGTCACCTCACCATATAAAGATTTGCTAACCAAACGGGTAATTTTGATAGAAAATGTTGCGAGTGGAACCTATACCAAGAAGATCCAGTCACTAAAGCTCTTTTGTTTATTTTTTAATATTATAACTTCAGTGTTAGCCTTATGGCTTCAATCCATATTTGGTAAATGATTTTGATGATAACAAATATTGCATTATGATTATTTAATTATGCATATGAATACCTTGTTGAACATCTTGATATATATCAAACTTTATTGGATGAATATTTGGCTAACATTGTTGAATACTTAATTATCCTGTGATTCTTATATATTCATCTTGGTATATACATACTTATAAGAAACAGGATTTATGCTTTCAATGAAGAAGAATTCAACTTTGCTTGAAGCACCCATAAAGCTCTTGCACCTTACTATACCTTATGTGAATATGAATATGTTATATATTCACTAAGGACCTTGAAGAGAGCCATGACAAAGATGAAGCCAAGCACAAAAATTTGAAGATTTAATTCATGAAGTCATTTGCTTATTTCTTGTGTGTGAGTGATTAGGCTTTACTTGTATAAATCTCCCAATTAAGATTGATCTATATTGGCTCAAAAGACTATGACCTCCATAGACCATGTTTTCATCTTGAAAAATCATCTTTATTCGTTAAAAATATTTTAAATCAAAGCGAGCTAAAAATGACTTCAAAGTATAGCTTAAGGTTTATGAAAATTGCCTTAAAACCTAGCCTAGTCGACTAAGCCATTAGGCCCAGTCGACTAATAGCATGGCAGTAAGCCTGTTTTTGTGAAAACTTAAGTTAGTCGACTAGCACCCCTTGCCTAGTCGACTAATCGTGCCCAAATTTCAAATGTCAATGATTTTCACTTTGCTAGTCGACTAACCTCTTTTGTCCTAGTCGACTAAGTATGCTCTGCAGCAAATAACGGCTCGTTTTTGCAAACCAAATGGCTATATTTTTGTCCCTATCGGCCATATCTGCTTATGAGCTTATAAATACCATTTGATTGAGTCTTGAGTGATAGGAAAAGCTTAGTGAAACATATTGAAACACACTCATACTCAAATCAACTATTTTACATCATATTTGTGTGATTCTCCTCTAAGAATCATTCTCTCTTGAGCCCAATATTAGTTCATATCCTTGAGAGATATTAGTGAGAGCTTTTATTTGTACATCATCTACTCTTAAAGGAGTTTCTCTATTGTACTCATTCACGGAAATTTCATTGTAATCTTATGAGATTTAAGGGTTTGTGAAATCCTTGTGGATGAGAATCTTCCACCTTAAAAGAAGATTGTGGGTGAGAGTCTTCCATCTTGTAAAGAAGACTGTGTAAAGGTTTCTCCACCTTGAAGGAGTAATCCATAGTGGATTGTGAAATCCTCAAGACGGAGATCTTGAGGCGTGGATGTAGGCGGGGACCGAACCACGTTAAATCCTTGTGTTTGAATCTCTTTAACTCTTCTCTTGCATTTAAATTTATACTTGTTATATTAATTGTTGAGTTGTGATTCAAACTTGCTCTATCATTTCCAATTAAGTTTATTAACTTGTTTATCTTCCGCTGAATTTAATTAGACCATAAATTTTATTAGGTAATTATTTTAAAGTTTGCTAATACTCTATTCAACCCACCCCCCTCTAGAGTATATTTTGGACCAACATTCAGTAATAGAGAACACAATAATTCTTCATCGCGTATTGAAACTCCAATGAAAGTTTTTGTTCATCTGTGAATCGTGATAACCAACCATTTTGAAATTAAGAAGAAACTATTGCATTTTACAGTAAAACGGAGCGAGCAAGTTAGGATTAATGACAACCATCCACGAAAAACATTCAAATTCTTTGCCATGGGTTGCTTGAAGCTTAAGGGTTGACACAAAAGCATCAGAAAATCCATTTCCACAGGAATTTGAAGAAAAAAAAAAAAAAGAGAAAATGAAGAACATATGTGTGGCATTTTCAAATTACAATCAATTGTTTAATCAAATTAAGCTTGAACCAAACCATTTAGAATAATACACAAGCATAACCAGAAGCATCTGAGAATGATCCAGTAAAACATGCAACTTAGGGCGATCAGCAAGTGCAAGAATCAACAACCATGACCCAAGATTTACCTGTAGAAAAGGTCTACGGAGGAGAAGCTCAGCAAATATACAAGCCGCAGCCCAGACATCCACCCCCGATCCATATTGTTTGCTACCAAACAACAATTCAGGTGCCCTATACCATCGAGCAAAAACCTGCTCAAAGGAGTTAAGTCCTCGAATTTTTTTTTTTAATTATGAACAGTGGAACAAAAAATGCCATATGCAAGAATAAACAGGTTATCACTAGTCTGCATCTCTTTAAGTGTGATAAGGATAAACTAACAACCCAGCTGGCAGTCCTATTGAACTCATGAACTCAATATAATAAAATATCAATCAATTCAAGACACCTGCAAAATACATTAACTTTGATTAACCAAGCAGTTCAACATCAGCAAGTTATCATAATGATAATAAACCCATGATACTGGAGACAATATTATATTTCCACTTTACACAACCTTCTAATACAAATAATGCCAATCAAACACCCATTCCGGAATGAAATTCTTAAGAATGCCAAAAATACTGTATTAGGAAATCTTCTCACACGAACAAGTATAAGTCTCATAAACCTCATTGCCCTTTTCTCCCTTTGTCTAAGTGAATGGATAAATGCTCATTAGGATAGCAAGCACACGGATTAAGAAATAACAAGATGGGTTTTGAGGAACAGAAAAGAACAGGCTTACCCAACAGCACATTGAAAATTGCATTTTAAATATTTAACATTACCATTATGTAAGCATCATTCCAAGAGTTGAATAACTCAAGGGCATAAAGGAGGTTGAATTAAGAACCTGCCACTCACAGTACAAAACTTACAAACTCAAACAAGCAGACCACCATTCAACTATGCGAAGTCAAATAAAAAGTTCATACGATACCTGGTGAGTAAATTTGCGATCTGGGCTCCCAAATATACGTGCTAAACCAAAATCAGCTAGTTTAAGTTGCCCATCTTCTCCAATCAGTAAATTGTTTGGCTTCATATCTCTGTAAAACACAATTTGGTATCATCCAAAATATCTTGAAGCAGATTAGGAACGGACACATGGCAGATCATACCGATGTAAGACCCATTTCTTATGACAATACGCAAGCCCTTTCAGAGTCATTTGCATATACGACTTTATATCAGCCGAAGAAAGAACAATGTTTCTATCTCGAATAACAGCTTCCAAGTCGGTCTGCATGAATTCAAACACAAGATGCAAGTTTCCCTTGTGTGAAAATGCATCAGTCAATTCAATTATATTCGGATTCCTGAGCTCTTTTAGCAGTTTAATTTCCCTAAGCGCAGTAAAATTCACACCCTCCTTGGAATTCCCAATCCGAATTTTCTTGATGGCAACTGTCTGTCTTGTCTGCACATATCAAAAAAAGCTATTTTCTAGACAGAAATAATAACAGCAAATCTCACAATTTTTACGCTTATTGAAGGCTTAATGAAAATTCAGTATCTAGGAATTATTCAACATTTAAAAAATTTGGTATCAACGAGTTGTTTGTAAAAATATCAGCACTAATTTAGTAACAATCCAAGAATGAATTTAAGGGCAAGAAATGTAATGCAAGTTGAAATAAGGACTTTTTGTCATTCACTAAGGGGATTGTCCCCAAAAATTGTGAATTTGTTCATTTACAATTAGCAAATTCGCAATTAGGTAAACTGAACGTGTTCGGTTGTCATAATTAAGTAACTCGAAAATTATCAAATGAGTCCTCATTGCTAAAAACTTGAATTGGGGCATTTCATAGTCTAAATTGAAAATTTGAGGATTTCATGTTTCAATTTTTCCCTCGACAGCTTAGCCCACAATTAGAGAGGAACACTCTGAAGCTGGTGAAAGACTTCCCTCTCTCTTCCTTCTCTGTCCTTCGTCTCTTCTCTCCTCTCCCTCCTCCCTCTTCCCAAGAGTCCTGAGATCCTTTGTGATCAAACCCAACTTCTGAAACAATTTGGCAACAGATTGCAACTTAATTTTTTAATGGAGTTCGTAGTGGCACTAGGACACCATAAAAACTCCTTGATATACACAGTACACTCTAATATACACCGTTGGTTGGTGTTAAGAGAAGCATAATTTTTACTTATCAGACACTTAAAAATTATGTGATTTGAAATGAGTGCAGTTCCAAGTACACCAAGGTACCAAACAGTGCATGATTGTACATTAGATTATTTACAAATAGTTAAATCTGCAATTAGCTAATTCAATTCAAGGTGATTTGAACATTAGAATAATTCTCGTGACCAATTGTGCCCTGATTATTGGAATAATTCAAGAGTTAATGAAATATACAGATTCCATATTTATTTGGAATAGTTCGGCCTGCATTTGGTTGCACGGAATTGGATTTGATATTGCACTCCAATTCTATGGAATTAAGAAAAAAATCTTGAAATTGTTTCTGCAGATTCAGGATCATTAGAATTTAATTTAATTCCAAATCCATTTGTATATAAACAACCATACTGTAAATTAAAAGTAAAGCCTCCAGTTCCAATTTCAAGGTCACAGCCTCTGGAGTTTCGGAATTAATTCCCTTATATATGTGTGTGTGTGTATAGATATATAGACACTCACACATGTGTGAGTGTGTCTTTATCTACAGATCCAATTCAAATCAAGTTAAATTTAAAAAACGAAACCCTAGAGGTACAATCCATCCCATTGCAATTGCTCTCGAGTGTTAAACAAAGATTGATCAACATATGTCATCTAAAACTGAATTACAATGAAACAGCATGAATTGTGTTCAAATATTTTTAAAAAGCAAAATTTATGATTCGATAAAATATTTTGGAAATCATGGATGGTAAAGAAGACGAAGAAAGAATTTGGGAGTGTGTGGGAAAAATACCCAAGTATCGAAGGCCTTGTAAACGACGCCGTATGTGCCCTCACCAAGGATTTGGCGCCTCAGGTATCGATCTGCAACTTTCTTCTGTAGCAACTGATTCTCCTCCGACATGGTTGCTGTGTTGTGTATGGAGTATTCGTTTTCTGATAAACATAAATTATGTTCTGATTTAAGCATATATCTTATCTTCGAATCCTGCCATTGATTCTAATCTGGAATAAAATAAAAGAAATCCGCCATTGATAGAGAGAATAGTGCCTAGGTGCAGCGTTGTTCAGTAACGGTGATCTACCCATGTATTTACTCTTTTCGTTAGTTTCCCAACTCATGGAAATCTATTCTTTCCTTAATAAGTATTTTGAAAAATCTTATTGTTAATACACTTTCACTAATATAAGTATTTTGAAAAATCGATTTTTCCTTTATACTATTTTTTGTAAGCATCGGTTATAATGATTACCTGTTTTTTCAAAGTCTTTGATTATTAATCATGGTTCAAATATTAGAACACTTATGGAATGAGAAAAATCGGAAGAAAATATTGAAACGGACTTGATTTTTATGGTGAAAAAGAATTGTAAGAGGTGTATGTATATATATATGTAGCCAACCATTTATTGAATATACTAATTATTCTAATTTTACAATACTTGTAATGCTTGACTTCAAAGATAAAAATCTCTTTAATTTTCGCAATGCATTCAATAAAAATTGAGAAGTTAAACTACAATATCAATTTCCAAAAATTGAGAAGAGCAAGGATCATCTTTGAATTTAAATTGCAATATGTAGACTTCAATAAATTAATCAAATAAATAAGGGCAAATGGCCTTTATAAATTAATTTAAGGTTAAAAATGTCAATCAAAAGTTTTTCCGAATAAGAGACTTATAGAAGTAGTATAGATAATATTCTTATGCATGTCATGTTTTTTAAAAATTACAATGATCTAAAAGTTAGTTTTCAAAATACAAACTGTTAAACAACTATGACAGCATCTAACGGTAAATAATATCACAATTTTTCACGATATGTATTTTGAAAATTGATTGTTGGATCACTATAATTTTTTGATGAAATTGTTGGAAATATGCCCTAAAACCAATCCTAAAGAGTATATCAATTTCATATTATATTAATTAGAAGATATAACTTGTCTTATATATATATATATAAGGTCCATGAATAAATGATAAAAGAAATATATATCTCAAGTTGTTAAGATATGGAGACTTATATTTCTCATACACATTTATTCTAAAGAGTTTCTACTCATAGTATAGGCTTATTAAAGTGGGCATTTATAAACCATTAAGAGTAGCGCATATTTAAGCTAGCTCCAATGGAAAGATAGGTAGTTGTTAGCCCTAAGGTCAATTGCATTGACCACATTTTGATGATCAACAAACATTACTGTTAGCCCTAAGGTCTTTGACCTTATTTTGTTGATAACTAAACCATACATTTTATCTAACAAGTGGTTAAGTGTTGTGTCTCCATAGATTTAAAGTTATATCTTGTTGTAACTCATCAACTTTTATCAAGCAATTCAATGCGCACCGATTTCATTCAAAGCTCATGGAGTTCGGTGCTTAGAGATAAAGCCTATCCAATAAGTTCAATCCTTGAAGATCAACTTGAATACTTGTTCAAGCTTATGAAAACCTATTTGAAGTCAAGTTGCTCTCCTAGTGATTGGAAACTCTTTGTAAGGTTTCTCTTATGTTCAACATTGCATAGCTCGAGAGAAAACTTTTTCCATCTCATATTGCATTAGCATTAATGCTTGAAAATACTTTCAAAATTGCCCAAAAATGTTTTGGAACACTTAGTTAACTTGCCCAAGTGTTATAAGTTGATTTTGACTTAAGAATTTTAAAATATTAACATTGCAACTTTCCTAGTCGACGAACCCTTTAGTCTTAGTCAACTAAATGAAGTCCAGATGCAGTGTTTTGAGAAATCTTAAGTTAGTCGACTAAACTGAAAGGATGCGAACTAAAATGGATTTGCAACGGAAGTTTAAATAAAAATTTTTCATTTATAAAAGAATCCATCATAGCATTCGTTCTTGATTCGTTTCAAGCATAGGGACATGAGATTATACTACAAGAACATATATTTAAAAACTATAAACATACTTACTTGTAAATCCTTTAGCGTAGCTTTCCTTCGCGAGTTTCAAACGTATGAAACCTCCAACGGTATCCACACGGGAGTAAAACCACAAGAAGTCTTACACCTTCACAACTTTTGGGAGATGAGCAAGCTTGGAGAAAGAGAGAGGGTGGCAGCTTCTTGGTGTTCACGGCCCTAGGGTGTGCTCACTTAGGTTTAGCCTCCTTTCTCTTTTAATAATGATGAATGCTTAGTGCTAGCATGTCCATCCTTATGTAGTTATACTAAATACTCTTATTATTTATTAGTTGGCCCTTCTCTTATTAACTTTTATTAACAAGGGCCTAAACAAATATAAAGAAGGATATTTCTCTCTCCCCTAATTCAAGTGACTCACTTACACCCTTATGTGTGTGACCCTTTGGGTTCACCCCAACCTAGCAGTGGACAGGGACATCTCGATGTCTCCTAAAATAAAAACTTTCTATTTTAAGGGTCAATTGGAACAATTCCAATTTTGCCCTCATTGATAACACTTTATCAATATGCCTTCACTGGTCATGAGTGACATCTAGTAATATATCATGACGTACCCTAGGTTTGGGTGAATAGCAGAACTATGTGAACCCTTCATGTTACTTAATCATTCATCCCCTAATGTCACTGTTAAGATAATACGTATGGTTTTCTGCCAAACCCAATCTTAACACCTTGATATATGTTTCACAAAATATAATCTCAATAAGGTAAGTGCAGTGAAACTCTTTTCACTATTTACCTATCACTCTGGCTAGAGATTCAATTGAGACTTATCTTTGTAAACTAATCTTGACATTCTCTCTCATCATAAGTGAGAGTGATGATTCCTTACTGCACACTCATCTATCTTCATGCATAACTTATTAGAGCCAATAAGTACCGATTACATCCTTATGGATAAGGCTGTACAAGATAAGTGCAGTGAAACTCAATTGAGACTTATCAATAAGGTAAGTACCGATTACATCTATCTCAATAAGGTAAGTGCAGTGAAACTCTTTTCACTATTTACCTATCACTCTAGCCAGAGATTCAATTGAGACTTATCTTTGTAAACTAATCTTGACATTCTCTCTCGTCATAAGTGAGAGTGATGATTCCTTATTGCACACTCATCTATCTTCATGCATAACTTATTAGGGCCAATAAGTACCGATTACATCCTTATGGATAAGGCTGTACAAGATACTATCAAACCTATTTACCTATGCATAAGAAAGCTATGGTATCTCAGGTCTAAGAATTACCAATGGACGTAACATAAGAATATTCCTTTTGACATAATCTCCATAGGAATATTCTTGCTGATCAAGTTCAGTGTACATATTCTCCAATATGCACCCACAGATTAATTATAGTGTCACTACACTGATAGGAAAGACTACCTATCCTCCCATTGGAGTTAGTTCAAATCTATACTACTTTTAGCGGTCTATTAAATATCCACTTTAATAAACCTATGAGTAGGAACTATTTAGAATAAATGTATATGAGAAATATCAGTCTTTCTATCTCAACTATTTAATATGTATATTTATTCTATCATTTATTCAAGGACCTTAACTTGTATGTTAAAACATATAAGATAAGTTTATACCTTCTTAATATCATATAATATGAATTTGATATGCCCTTCAGGATTGGTTTTAGGGCATATCTCTAACAATAAACACCTTGGTCTAGTCAAATAATGATTCCCTAGTCAACTAACTCATCTTGACCAGTCGACTAATGGCAAGTCCAGAAGCCCTGTTTAAGTTGTAAAATTACCAGTCGACTAAGGTCCCTCTTCTAGTTGACTAATCGATCCCGGAGAAATTTTTCAAATGAGTTTTTAAGTTGCTAGTCGACTAACAAACTTGTTCCTAGTCGATTAATAAATCCAGAAAATGTTCAAACTGTTTTAAGCTTAGCTAGTCGACTAACCTATAGTGCCTAGTCGACTAACCGAGTCCAGGAAGGCAAAACCATTTGAAAATAAGTTTGTTAGTCGACTAATCACCTTGTCCTAGTCGACTAAGAACTCTGCAACTTCAAAACGGCTCTTTCTCTTTATGGCAAATCGAGCATTAAATGAAGCCAACCTACTCTCATCTTCTCTAATATAAGTCTATGGATTTCAAATGGCCATTTTGGCCCTAGTTCTTTATATATAAAAGCTTGGATCTCATTTATGACTTACCTACACTATTCATATCATTTATTGAAGCTTTTACTCTCATACTCTCTTCATCCATTACTCTTCTTTGAGAAAATTCTTAGCTATTGTTGTTGAGCATTTGAAAGACCATTAGTTACTCTTGTATTTATTACAAATCAGCTTTGTGAAGCATTCATTGTATTGTTCTCCAATCATTTTGTATTTATTGTAAGTTGTAAGGGTTTTGTGAAACTCTTGTGGGTGAGTTGTCTTTGTTAGAGATATGCCCTAAAACCAATCCTAAAGAGCATATATATTTCATATTATATTAATTAAAAGGTATATATTGTCTTGTATATTTAACTATATATATATATATATATATATATATATATGTGTGTGTGTGTGATAAAGTCCATGAATGAATGATATGAGAAATATACATCTCAATTTATTGAGATACAGAGACTGATATTTCTCATAAACATTTATTCTAAAAAGTTCCTGCTCATAGGTTTATTAAAGAGAACCTTTTATAAACTACTAAGAGTAGCACAGATTTAAACTAACTCCAATGGGAGGATAGGTAATCTTTCCTATCAGTGTAGTGACACTTTAGTTAATCTATGGGTGCATATTAAAGAATATGTACACTGAACATGATTGACAAGAGTGTTCCTATGGAGATCAAGTCAAAAGGAATATTCTTTTGTTATGTCTATTTAATTAGTAGTCCTTAGACCTGAGACACCATAGCTATCTTATACATAGGTTACTAGGGTTTAATAGTATCTCGTACAGCCTCAACCATAAGGATGTAATCGGTACTTATTGGCTCTAATAGGTTATGTATGAAGATAAATGAGAGTGTAATAAGGAATCATCATTACTCTCATTTGATGAGAGAGAATGTTAGGATCGATTCACAAAGATAATTCTCAAGGTGAATCTCTTGCCAGAGTAATAGGTAAACAGTGAAAAGAGTTTCACTGTATTTACTTTATTGAGATCATATTTTGTGAAACATTTATCAAGTTGTTAAGATAGGGTTTGACTGATAACCATACCTATTATCTTAACAGTGACATTAGGGGATAAAGGATTAAATAACATGAAGGGTTCACATAGTTCTGCTATTCACCCAAACCTAGGGTACTCATGATATGTTGCTACATGTCACTCATGACTAGTGAAGGTCTAATGGTAAGTGTTATTATTGAGGGCAAAATTGGAATTGTTCCAATAGAACCAAAAATAGAAAGTTTCTATTTTAAGGAACATGAGATGTCCCGAACCACTACTAGGTTGGGGTGAACCCAATGGGTCACACACAAATAAAGAGCATAAGTGAGTCTCTTGAATTAAGAGAGAAGGGAATTTCCTAATTATAATTTAACAAAGAACCTTATTCTTAATTGTTAATAATTAATGAATTAAATTATATTTGGAAATAAGTATTAAATAGAAATCCTAGAGGTTCTCTACAAATACTACTTGATGGGACATGCTAGTATGAAGCCTCCCACTCATCATAAAGAGAAAGAGTCACAAATTAGAAGAGGAGACCACTAGGGTCGGCTCCCTCATTCCTCTCCCAGTCGTGAGCTCATTCTCTCCCCTCTCCAAGGTTGTCTCTTTCAAGGGTTGTGAAGTACAAGGGTTCTTGAGGTCTTGCGTTCGTGTGGATACCGTTGGAGGTTTCATATCTTTGAAACTCGCGAAGGAAAGCTACGCTAAGGAAATCAAGTAAGTATATTTAAAAGTGTTTAAACTCATGACCCTATGCTTGTAATCGATTCTTGATAGTTTGTGATGAATGGATTCATTTTTTTTACGAAAATTTTTATCGTATGACTACCGCTGCGAATCCATGATTGTCACATTCTTTCAGTCTTCCACCTTGAAAGAAGGCAAGTGTAAAGGTTTCTCCACCTTGAAGGAGTCTTGATAGTGGATTAAACCTCTCGACGGAGTTCTTGAGGCGTGGATGTAGGCGGAGACTGAACCACATAAATCGTCGTGTTTGAATCTCTCTAACTCAAAATCATCGTGTTTGAATCTCTCTAACTCAAACTCTTGCATTTATTTTATTTATTTGCAATATTATTTGATTAGTTGAAATCTTATATTGCATTCTAGTTATTCAAAGTTCAAGATTTTAAAAATACATTGTCCCATTTGTTAGCCTTATGGCTTCCACCCTTGTTGGTTGATTTTGATGATAACAATCATTGTATTGTAATTCTATTTGATTTGCATCTTGTGTAAATTTGCAAGCATGAATTATGGAAAAATTCATGATGATCTTTGTATCTTTGTATCATGGACTTATTCTTGCATCATGAATTTATTTTACCTAAAATATGCATATGCTTTAAATGATAATATTTAGTATCTTTATATGCATATTGTTAGGGGGAGCCCAAAATCATTGATTGATTTATTTGTTTCTTCAATTGAGCATATGAATACTTTGTTATAAACTCTTGTTAAATGTCAAACTTTGTTGAGTGATTATTTGGATAACCTTGTTGAATATTTGATTGTCATTATTTGATAATTGACATTATCCTATAGTTCTTATATATCCATTATAGTATCTATATGTTTATAAGAACATGATTCAAGTAATCAATGAAAAAGGCTCAACCATTATTAAAGCTAAGCTCAAGTGAACTTATTACACATTCACCTTTGAGCATGGAGCAAAGAGCTACAACTTTATTGAAGTTCAAACATGAAAGCCAATCACAAGCCTAGCACAAGACTTGAAGATCAATTGAAGAAATTCTGTGAAGATTTTATCTTGTGTGAGTGCTTAGGAATCTATTTTGTAAATCTCTCTTTTGGATGAACAATAATTGGCTCAATTGACTATGACTTAAAGACCATAGGTTTTAACCTTGGAAAATCACATTTTGGTCAAAAAATGATTCAAACTCATAGAGGGCTATATGGACTCAAAAAAACAAAATGTTTTATAAAATGCTGTTTTTTTACTGACGGAAACTTCCAACTTCAAATGGTCATATCTCCTTCATTCGGACTCCGCTTTCGATGATCTTGGTATGCATGGAAAGCTTGAGAAGTCTAGTTTTTGAATATGTAACCTTCATATCAAGTAAAAATTGGGATTAGTCAACTAATCACCCTTGTCTAGTCAACTAATCGTAGGTCAGTAGCTGTTTTCGGAAAAATAAGCTCCTAGTCGACTAACACTATGTCCTAGTCGACTAATCACCATGTTCTAGTCGACTAATCGACTCCGGAAACTTTTTCAAAGGTATTTTAAACGTTCTAGTCGACTAACACTCGTGCCTAGTCGACTAATCGACCTAAAAGTTCATAATAACTAGTTTTTAACGGCTCTATTTTGTCTCTAAACAGCCATATTCCTTGATGAGCCTATTTATACTCATTTTTTGAGTCTTTAATCAACTAATGAACACACACAAACTTATACCAACATAGTTTATATCATTCCTGTGTGATTTAGTCAAAATCATAGTTCTCTTAAGTCAAGTTAGTTCATAATCATTTGAGAGATACTAGTGTGAGCTTATTTTGTATTTTATCTTCATTGAGGAGTTCTCTTGTTGTACACACATCACATCTCTTTGTAAATCTCGTGAGTGCTCTTTGTGAGCATTAAGAGTTGCTCTTTGTGAGCTTTGGCCAAGTGCTCTTTGTGAGGCTTGAAGAAGTGTTCTTTGTGAGCACTAGTGAAGGTTCTTTGTGAGCCATTGAAGAGGTTCTTTGTGAGCCATTGTATAAGTTCTTTCTGAGCTTAGGTGATG
>JAESVK010000912.1:3733081-3749083 GCA_017140935.1 Hamamelis virginiana | reverse complement strand
CACGTTAAATCTCTGTGTTTGATCTTTCTATCCCTTACTCTCATTTCAATTACTTGTTTATATATTTGCTTCCATTGCTAAGTAATTGAACATTAATTTTAATTGGTAATATTTGCAATAGTTTGCCATAAACCCTATTCACCCCCCTCTAGGGTTACATATTTGGGACAACACGATTGTTTTTTTAAATCATACTATTTGCCTATACTCTATTCATCCCCCTTCTAGAGTATATTTTGGGCCAACAATTACTTTAGTTACTAACAAATGGTTAAGTGTTTTTGTCTCCATAGAATCAAAGACATATCTGTGGACCAGCCACGTGACGGGGCTTAGGTGTCCACATCATCACCGGGCGATGTGATTAGGGGAGTTTAGAAAACAAACAAAGGAGTCGCCACCTTATTTTTAAGGAATAAGGAAACCATAAAAATATTTTATTTTCAATAAAACAAACTCCATTAATGGAAAAGCAGTCTACAAACCAGAGTTGGATCCGGGGGCTAGGTTACGACGTGGGAAGGTTCCAAGATTTCACTTGTAGGCACCCACCTCGCCCTAATTAAAGGACTTCTAATTTATTTGGGCTATTTAAATTTCTTATTACAAACAATCCTAAATAATCTAAATCAACCAATAAAGTAGTGATATAAAATGCAGTAATCTATATTAGTTATATTAATAATAATAAAAAAATACAAACAAACCCTAAGAACCTAGAATACCCTACGGGCATCCTAAGGCGGACTTGAGCCCTATTAGCACCTACGTAACTTACTAGTATCACCTAGCAAGTATCAAAGTCCACGTAGTTCGACTACCCTAGGACTCTCCTATTGTAATCGATCACATCATTAAAGGTATTCAACCTAATTCAAGACTCTAACTTCGAGAGTTTTATTTATTTAAAATCATTTATTTGACATCATTTCAAATTAAAAGACTTTCATAAAATCCAAACATTCTAAATAATTCTCATCCTTAGAATTCAATTCCAATTGAAAATCTTTTTCAAAGATATTTCAAGAAAACAAATCATATGGGTAGGAATCTCATTCCTAGATAAAAATCTTTAAAACATTTCAAATCTTTTTGAAAATCATTTATTAATCAAATCCGTCATAAAATCATGTTTATTTCATAAACATTGCATCAAAAATCTTTTTAGGAAATCTCTCGAAGATTGACTCTTAAATTGATTAAAATACCCAAATCTGAGTATGACTTTTACAACAAAGGACAATCCTAGGGAAGGTCAAGTGACATTCCTAAGCCTAGGGTCTCTAACTAGCCCTAAAGTTAATCTAAAAACCCTAAAATCCTAATGCAAAGCATGCTGTAATTTAAATAAATCCAAACAAATATACATGAAATTGATCCTAACAATGCATGATAATGCTCCTAAATGCATACTAATTAATCTATGTGAACCTAAGCATATTTCTAAGTTGGATTTGACCTTAAAATAATTTTAGAACTAATTTAAGGACATAAACAAATCCGGACAGATTTGAATATGAACCTTAAACCACTCCAAAAACCATGAAAACAAAGAATAAAAATGATGAAGATGACCTAGCATGCTTTCTACATGAATATACTATGAAAGTACTATAAAAATCATGCAAAAATATGGCTTAAAAATGTTAATTAAACCACTTTAAAACATATATTCAAATCTGGACAAATTTGAATACATGTTCCAAATAGCTTAAAAAACATTGTTAATCCATAAATAATGACAAATAAACACCCTAGCATACAATCTAACATACTCTACTAAATTACCATGCAAAACGTATAAAAAAAGACTAACAAAACATGCTTTAAACAATTATTTTAAACACAGGGGAAGATCTTACCTTCGCACGCTCCCTCGTACACAGTTTATATATTTAATCCATCAAATTGATATCAAGTGTTGAAATAATCATAAAAAAAAGCATAAAAAATTGACTCACGACTCATCACATATCAAGAATACATATTAACACATTCATATCATCATTAATACCATCAATCAAACATTAAGAGATTCAAATAATAATATGAACATATCAACACTTACCCTAGGCATGCTCGTGTACATAAAATAACAACAAAGGACTCATCCTAAACATAAAATCATAACAAAAGCTAACCCTAGCATGCTTACTCACATAAAATCATAACGATAACCCTAATCATGCTTACTTACATAGAACTCCAATGAAACTAACCCTAAACATGCTTACTCACATAAAACAATGATAAAACTACTTCTAATCATGCATGCACACATAAAATAACAAGAAAACTAACCCTAACATGCATATATACATAAAATCATAACAAAACAACAATAACCCTAGACATACATAAAATCACAAATAGAACTAACCTTAGTCATGCATACTAACATAAAATTATAATAAAACTAATTAACCCTTAGCATGCATCCTAACATGAAATCATAAATAAAACTAACGAACCCTAAACATGCATACTAACATAAAATAACAACAAAGCTAACCCTAATCATGCATACTCATACAAAATCATAACAAAGCTAACCCTAATCATGCATACTAACAAAAATAAGAAAAAGAAAGAAACCTATTCTAACATGCATAATAAACTCATACAAAATGTTTGTATGGAGGATTTACCTATCTTCTTTCTTCTTTGCAAACCTCCTTCAAGTTCCAAGCCTTGAGTCATTCTCCTCCCTTCTCCACCTTAGTTCTCTCCTTCATTGGTGTAAGAATGAAGAACTAAATCTGTAGCCTCCTTCTCAAAACCCTAGAATTCTCTCCCTCCTCTCTAACTCTATAATGAAGCATATATAGAGCTAGGGTTCAAAACCTTGAATGGTTAGGATTTAATCATCTAAAAACAATTCTAGGGCTTAGAACAAATCTCCCCTAGGGTTTGCCAGTTGAAACCCTTCGAATTCCTCCAAAAAAAACAAGTCAAATTGGCCAAAACAAGTGGGAAAGTCACAAACCTGCCAAAATTGCAAAATTGGCTCGACCATCCTGATGGCCGTCCTAGCTAGGACGGTCACCATGCTGACTTCCCATATTTTCTTCCCCAAATTCTAGGGTTTTCATATTTTGGCCATATTTTGGTCAAATCTGATCCAAATTCGATGGTTCAGGGCTCAAAACGACCGTGTTTTGATCCTCCACATTTTTAGAATGTTTTTGGGTTAAGAATACTTGACCATGGTCAAGGGTTTTAGCAAAAAGCTAGCCAATTGACCCGGTTGTGCCAAAATTGGTCATATGACCATTCTTTGTTTTGTAAAATTGATCAATTAGGCTTGCACCACTTCTAAAAAAATGGTTTTAATATGAAATTGGTACTTGAAAAAATGTTTTGAAAATCTTTCATTTTTGTGAAAATGACCAATTCACGGTCGATTTGAACAAAACCCTAATTCAGTTCATTCTTACCCGTGTGATCGATTTTGGGCGAATCTATCCCAACCATTCAAAGGCTCAATTGACACTTTAAATACAATCCCCACATCCATATAAACCTCATGAAACAATCCGTTTTGAATTCGGAGGTCATTCGAAAATTATACGAGAAAAATGACGAAAATGCCCTTCAAGTCGTAAAAATCCTAATTACCTATCGAGCTCTCATCAGAATGCTATGAAAATTTACAGGGGTGTTCTAAAACACCTCAAAAGTCAAATGCAATACATATGGGTTCATTCCAATCCAAATGTACACATGAAATAATGAATTGTCATTTTCCTCAGAAAATGGCAATTTAGGTAGTTTGGTCTTTACAAGGCCAATTCCTTGCCAAATGATCAGCTATTCCAGTTAATCATTTGCATGAACATATGGTAGAAATAATTGGTAAAAATGGGGTGTCCACAGTATCTTGTTAGAGCTCATCAACATATCCCAAGCTTTTCAATTGTGCAAATAATCAAATTCATTGGATCATGAAGCCTATGGAAGTCATCTTGAAGCCATTCCTTGAAGACCTTTGAAGTCAATATCTTTTAGGAACATTTTGTAAGGCAACTCAATAGATTAAACTTGTATAGCTCAAAGACAAAAAGTTTTCTCACATTGCATTAACATTTAATGACTTAGAAATCTTGTAAAAATGCTTTTGAATGCTTAGTTAACTACTTTAGATGTTATAAATTGATTTAGACTTAAGAATATCAAGTTTTTAGCTTAAGAGCATGTCTAGTTGACTAACACCCTTAGTCTAGTCGACTAATCATGATCCAGTAGCTAGAACATTGGAAATTCTAAGTCTAGTCGACTAAACATATAGAGTAGTCGACTAATGAGTCTTCTAGTCGACTAATCCTTTTGTATAGTCGACTAAAAGCACTCCAGTAGCTAAGTTTGTAAAATGCAGAAGAGCTAATTGACTAATCCCATTGTTTAGTCGACTAATCGTGCTCGGAAATTTTTCCCAAACTGTTTTTAACTTAGTTAGTCGACTAATCATCCTTGCCTAGTCGACTAACGGAGCCCGGGAATTCAAAAGCTTTGAAAATTTAACTGGCTAGTTGACTAATCATCATTGTTTAGTCGACTAATGACTCTGCAAATACAAAACGGCTCTTTCTTATTTTGTCAAATGAATCATTAAATGAGGCATGCTCTTCTCATCTCCTCCAATGAGGTTCAAGCTTATTTCAAATGGCCATTTCAGATCTAAATCAATATATAAAGAGGTTTGCTTCTCATTTATTGCTATCAATCCAACTCTAGTTAATATCATTCATTGCAAGCAATCTTCATTCAAAACTTTCTCTTACAAATACTTGAGTTATACTTGTTAATCATTTGAGAGGCTATTAGTTGAGCTTTATACTTATGTAAATCAGCTTGTTGAAGCATTTATTGTATAAAACCAACTCTTGTGATTGTAGTGAGTGTTTTTTGTGAGCACTTGGGTGTGTTCTTTGTGAGACACCATTGTGAGTTCCTTGTGAGCTTTTGAATAAGTTCTTTGTGAGCTTAGGTGAGAATCTTTCACCTAGGATAAAGAAGACTGTGTAAATGTTTCACAACCTTAAAGGAGTAATCCTTAGTGGTTTGTGGGAATCCTTGGGCTGAGTGAGGAGTAGGCGGAGTCCGAACCTCGTTAAAACACTGTGTTTGATCTCTATTTCCCTAACTCTTGTTTTAATTAATTGCTTATATATATTTGCTTGTGTTGAAATTAATTGAACCTAATTTTATTTGGAAATATTTGCTAAAGTTTGCCATAAACCCTATTCAGCCCTCCTCTGGGATTATATAATTGGGATAACAGTAGTCTTCCCTAACTGTGTAATGACACTATAGTTAATATGTGGGTGCATGTTAGAGAACAGGTCACTGAACATAATCTGCTAAGAATATTCTTATGGAGTTTAAGTCAAAGGAATATTCTTATGTTATGTCCATTGAATGGTAATCCTTAGACCTGAGGCACCATAGTTATCTTATGCATAAGTTATTAGAGTTTGATAGTATCCCATACATCTTTAACCATCGGGATGTAATCGGTACTCATTGGTTCTAGTGGGTTATGTATGAAGGTAAATGAGTACGCAAGAAGGAATCATCACTCTCACTTTGATGAGAGAGAATGTCAGGGTTTATTCACAAAGACAATTCTCATCTTGAATCTCTACCCAGAGTGATAGGTAAACTGTGAAAAGAGTTTCATCGGGTTCATCTTATTGAGATTATATTTTGTGGAACATATATATAACAAGTTGTTAAGATAGAGGTTTGACTTAGAACTATACTTGATTATCTTAACAGTGATATTAGGGAATGAAGGATAAAGTAACATGAAGGGTTCATTTAGTTCTACTATTCACCCATACCTATGGTATGTCATAATATGTTGTTAGAGGTCACTTATAACTAGTGAAGGCCTAATGATAAAGTATTATAATTGAGGGCAAAATTGGAATTGTTCTAATTGAACCATAAATAGAAAATTTCTATTTATAGGAGACATTGGGATGTCTCTGTCAACTACTAGGTTGGGATGAACCCAAAGGGTCACACATAAAAGGACACAAATGAGTTCGTTAATTTAAGAGATAGGTTAGTTTCTAATTTATGTAACTTATGTGGTCTCTTTAATTAATTGTTAATTAAAGAGGACTAATTTGCAAAATTAAAAACCCTAGTATTTGTCTATAAATACAAGGGTGAGGGTGTATGCTAGCACTAAGTCCACTCAAACCCTAATAGAAGAGAGCTCATCACACCCACCCCCTTGTGGCCGTGACCTAGGAGTGTTCCCACACCCTTGGCTGTGATTTCTCTCTCCCTCCCTATCTTGCTTTGTTTAAGGGTTGAGCAAGTGCAAGAAGGTTAAGGAGTTTTGTGTTCGTGTGGATACCGTTAGAGGCTTCATACTTTTGGAGCTTGGATTCGATTCGAAGTTTCAACAAAAAGGCAATCAAGTAAGTATATTTAAATTGTTTAAATATTTGTTCTTATTTATATTCATGATCCTATGCTTGTGTTCGTTTTTTGGATTGATTTTGGTGATTGGATTCAAGTTTATAAAATTTTTATCGTATGTCTTCCGCTGCGAATCCTCTTCGATCACATTCTTTCAGAAATGATATGCATGAGAAAATTGTTTAATCCAACTATCGATTTTTTCAAAATACATATAGTATGACTTCTAGTGGAGATGGGCTAACGATAAGATAGGTAAAAATGATCTTACCTAATCATATTCCAATAAATGGTTTTTGATTGGGACTGCCACTCAGTTCAATTCGCTTCAATTCTAGCTAAAATTATAATTGAATTCACCTAATTTGGTTATGACAATCTTGAACTAGGATCAATATGATTTTAATTCGATTCAAGTCCAAATTGAACCAAACTATAATTGGATTGGCTAGATTTGGTTCTACCATTATTTTTTTTTTTTTTTTTTTTTTTTTTTTTAAATAGGAAAATTATCCAAAGGACCCTAAAAGCAGTTTTTTCATCACCAAGTCCAAATAATAAGATCCCTTACCAAGAGATTCCTCTGGGTCAAAATTAAAGTCAACTAATATTGAGGGATTGTCTAATATGCCATTTTCATATTTTAACTAGAATTTAGTTATTTTATTATTTTCTGATTTAATGTCCTTATTTTTAGGAAATTATCTTAACCTAAACGGATTAAATTTTGGTATTGTTTTTGAATGTGAAATTATTTCATCAAATTAGGTAGATTCTACTATTATTCTATCTATGTAAAACTCAGCATAAAAAAAATTTAAGAATTCAAAAAGTTACGATTTCAAAAAATCATGTATACATAAACTCTTTCAAAACCAAAAATTATTAAGTTTTAAATCACACCGAACGTATAAACATGTATACATGACTCTCGAAAAAAACTAACTTTTTTTAGGAAGAGATAAGAGGTTCATTGATAAACAAAAGGGTCTCGACCAGACCAAAACAGATTACAGTACTTGCCACCAGGGCCGGCCTTGAGAATCTAGGGGCCCTAAGCAAGGGCATAAAATGGGGCCATAGTACGTTTTAATTGTCAATATTTTTTTGACACCACCATGAATTTTTTTTTTTTAATAAGATTTAGAGTTTTGAAGTAATTTGTTTCTATTAATTTTTTGAAAACCACACATAGCCATAAAAGTAAAACAAAAAGAAAAAAAAATTCATACTAATAAAATGAAATAAAATGGACATAAGATATTTACGTGGTCCACTCAATTTGAGTTACGTCTACAAAGCCAAGATCAAATTTCTTCACTAATATTCAAATCCCAAAAGAAACACAAAAGGCTCAAATAATTTAGATTTCAACCAACCCAAGGTGTATTTCAACAAACTCAACCAAATACAAGGAAAGACCGCACCAAAAATGGTAGAACGAAGTCTTCCAGATGTGTTGAAAAGAACACTTAAAATGCCACCAAAAGTATGCAATTTCAACCACACTGAATAGTCTAACTTTGTGCTTTTTTGACTAACTTTGTGACTCCACTAGCCCAAATCTAAGGAGGGAATCCAAACAGAGAAGGAGAACAAGAGAGAACTGGAGACTACCAAAATTTTGGGACGCTATTTTTTGCAAGAAATTGGGGGCCTAAAGCCATCATTTTAATGACTTTAGCTTAAGGCCGGGCTTGCTTGCCACGCCCCAACCTAGCTAGACCATGAGTTACCTGCACATAATCGCAGTTAGCTTTACAAAACTTCCAATAAACAAAGGACTTACTAATGCACCAAATCTATATCTATACTAATATATAGAGGGAGAAGCAATGTTTTGTTTGGCCTTATTTACTTTCCGAAAATATCCTTATTGATTTACTAAAAATCCCTATTCAAATTTTCGGCAACAAACATAAATTAGTCATGAATTAGACTTTAGACTTTGCAACAATAACTTCTAAACCTTTAAAAACTGTAACTTCCTGTAACTTCTTATTAACTCACTTTTCTTTCTAAAAATTGTAACTGTCTCCCTGAATATGCGTGTGCAACAAAAAAGATGTATGATAATTTAATAAAATAATAATAAAAAGAAATAATTGAACAAAAAACTTGAATACAAAAATGAGGTTTATAAAAGTAGTTATGTGCATTTGGGACCTACTGCATTAAGAAATAAGTTTTGAAATAAAATAAAATTCCAATCAATTTTTTAGAATTTTTTAAATTTTTTTTAATATTATTATTTAAAAAAAAAATTAAGATAAACATACCTAAAGTTTATGAGTTTAGTTTATCCAATTTTGATTGGATAGAATTAAATATAATTTTTGTTTTTTATTTTTATTTTTATTTTTATTTTCAAAAAACTCCAATTCAAAGCTGCATGCTATGTCGACAACTCTTTAAAAATTTCAAAATTCTGGGGTGTTTTTATTGTTTCTTCTTTTTGTAATATTACCTCATAATGCGTAATATCGACTAAAAGTCTAATTTAATAAAACTTTGTTAAACAAATATTATGGATTTATTATGGAAAATGCGCAATGAATATTTAAAATACAAAATATTTACCAAATAAAATAAATTAAGAAAATACATAGGTAAGAGTTATATTCATTCAATTTCCAACATATATATTTGTTAAGTCAATCACACACTTTTAAATGAAAAAATTAACGTAGACAAAAATAATAATAACAATATTAATAATAATTTTAAAAGGCATTTTGTTGCACACGTGTGAGGATGTCTAATTTCAATTCCTATATATATACCAATGGATTTGGAATTGTATGATACAAAATTGAAATTATATTCCTAATCAAATCTAATTCTACAAAACGAAACAAAGTTTGAATTTTTTTCTATTATTTTGAGGGGGAAAAAAAAAAGGAATATAAATTATATTCCTTACCTCTTCTATTTATGTCATGTAATCCTTATAGATTTAAGTTTATACTTGTATTTTCTTTAATTTATATGCAAAAATCATTTAGTTTCATGTTATTTTCCTTTTCTTTAATGGCTTTCTAAGTAGTTGGGTTGGATTCTACGGTGGATTTCCATTTTATAACAAAAGTAATTTGATTTTCTCCATTTTTATGCTTTAAATGTTTGCTGGATAATGTTAAATACTCACCATTTGCAGATCCATAAGGTTTGGCTCACTCTGACCATCTGTACATAGGATTTCTTGGCATAGGTGGTGCTTAGTACTTAATGCACTACAAGTGTTTGCTAAAATGCCTTAATGAGTATTTTTTATTATTTATCCTCATTTTTCTTGTGTTTTGTGTTTGAATGTTTATAATTACTTTCCACATTTGAACTCTCTCAGTTTGACATCATCTTGACTATATGTAGATAAGTAAACCTTGACACATGTAGTGCTTAAGATGTTATTTTCTCTTGACTTCTTGTAGACAAGTAAGCCTTGGCACATATAATGCTTGATATTTATATGCACTCCAAGTGTTTGATGAAATGTCTAAGAGAGTATTTACTTTCATTTAACACCATTATGCTTTTATTGCTAAATTCTCTATAAAAAAACATTCTTCAATGGATCGTAGATGAGAATTCATTTCCAAATGTTTTTAAAGTTAAATCCCCAGTCAAAGATCATTCTTTAATGGATCCTAGATGAGAAATACTTATGAGAAATTCATGTTCCCTAGTTGTGGATGGAATGAAACCCCAAAATCCAACCATTTACATTTCATTGCTTTTCTTTTATTTTAGTTAGTTTAGTTAGTTCTCTACACTACTTATACACAACCCCCATTGATTTTATACTTCATTTACATACTTTGGGCATCAATACCTAAGAGTTTAACCTAGAACCTTTCATCCAATCCCTGTGGAGATGGCCATGGGTACTCAAATGAATTACTATACTTGACAATGATAGATTCTACGCTTGGGATTGCAAGACAACTTTAACCGTCAAGTAATAAATACTGACTAAACATTGAGCAAGAGGACATATTTTTCATTCAAATCTTACCCACAAACGCTCTACATTTCAGGAGTTTCAAACTCTTACGTTCCCAACTTCTTCTGCATCAGTTATCTAACAACACCCATCTTCCAATATTTATGGAGTTTCAAAGGGGCACAATCTCCTCTCTATAAATGTTTCTGACAATTGCTCAAAGCAACGTACACTCATGCATATATGCGTATAAAGTGTGGTAAAATATTAGGACATTAGACCACACGTGCATATATATACCAAACTTTTGAAAGTGTTGTTAAAAAAAAAAAAAATGTGGTATATGTAGCATCTCTAGTTTTTTAAACATTATATATTAAACATATTTGACTTGATTGTTTATATATTTTGGAGGTTGCAATATTTATTAAAAACATTTGATTTAGCCTATATGCCGAGGATGTTAGTATTATATATGAATTATTTATTTATTTATTTATTTATTAATGGGAATGATGTATAAGTATTTCATTTCATACAGTACTATTGCATGGATATGATGGATGAGCGTGATACATGTTTATTGAAAATTTGAAGTTCTAAAATTATTAAATAGTTAAAAAGAAAAAAGAAAAAAAAAAGATTTATGTATTAATTTTTGTAATGTTTTTGCTTTGAATTGACACGTATGGATTCCTCCCTGATAGAAGCGTGATAGATCGACACGTATCAATATCACCTCTTAGGATTAAAACATGACCTGAGCGATCTGGACTTAGCTTGAGATTAATTCAATGAAAGGCTTGTATGAGTGAAATTGTAATATTAACCAACCAAATTTATACCTTATTTTTCAGTTTGTTAATTTATGGATTAATGAACTTTTTGTACCCTAAACTTTGAGGAAAATACCAATATGGTCTCTAAATCTTAGTTTTGCTTGATTTAGTCCATGAATTTTAAAAGTTGTACCAATGTAGGACATTAACTGACAAAACCAACATTCTGCTGGATAAATGTCACGTGTGGTCACGTGACTGTCTACATGGCACCTACGTGGGTCTAGTATGGCTTAAGTTGACTGATTAATAATATTTTAGTACTTTAAGTTGACTGATTAATGGAAATTTAAGTCACGTCAGATCCACGTGGTTGCTACATCGGACCCACATGGCTGTCACGTAAACAGTCACGTGACATTTAACTAACGAAATGTTGGTTCTGTTAGTCAATGCCCTACGTTGATACAACTTTTAAAATTTATGGACTAAATTGAGCAAAACTAAAGTTTAGGGACCATATTGGTATTTTCCTCAAAGTTCAGTGTACAAAAAAAACCATTAGCTCTTAATTGATTACTAGACTGGAGTAATACTATTCAACTTAATAGGATCATTAATACTTTAGATAATTAAACTATTTACCTTCAATTCAATAAAAGACTCACTCGAGCTCCCTAATAAATAATGAATAAAAAAAAAAATTCAAGCTCAAACCATATTTTTGAGTTCATTATTTTATTAAGTCAAGCTTGAATAGTCTACTTCACAGTTCAATTAGGCTCATTTATCCCTCTCTTATAAGGAAGAAGTTAGGGATTCAAATCATAACCCCACCTTATAATAATGGGTTACATACTCATAAGTCTCTCACACGTGCATTTTATAATATAATATAATAATAAAAAAACAAGAAAAAAAAAGGGGCTAGGGAGGTAGGCTTATCTTAAGAGAGGGGGAATGGGGTTGTTTTGCTTAGAGTGCAAGGATAGAACAAAGGAAAAAATGATTAATAGAACTTACATAATGTCCTCTTGGATTCATTACTTCGCACCAATTTACGAACTCAATAAATTTTTCTTGTATTCGATCAGAGGAGTTTCAATTTCAGTTGGGGTGCCCCTACTCTCTCTCTCTCTCTCTCTCTCTCTCTCTCTCTCTCTCACACACACACACACACACACACACACACACGCAGAAAGAGAGAGAGAGCTAATAGCCTAATATATGGGCAAAGATCATTTGCAAGAAGCTTTTGTACAAAAATTCAATTTTTTAACAACTGTGCATATCTATATATGGAAAGGAATTTGGAAACAGAACTCTTTTATGCTCATTCAATCTCCACACCATCCTCTCCAGAAGATCTGCCCTCAAATATCCTCTCCCTTGCCATGATTGCCTGCAATACCCTCATATATTAATCAAATATATTATCATTAAAAGCTAGTTCTAGCTTACTCTAACATTAACCCATTAGTTGTCAACAAATTAAATTTAACCTCTGTTTAATTGCCAAGAAAGGGTGTTCAAAAATGCTAATTTGGATTTCAGATTCTCCCAACAATCCCTTCTTATTCCAAGTAGTTATAACATTCCAATCCACTTTTTTGGCAACCAAACACGGCATTGAGAAAATGAAAAATAGATAAACAAATGACAATTTTAAAGAAGAAGAACGGTAGAGCTTTGGACTAATTAATTTATTAAGAACCAACCTGCTTTTGCCAATCTGTGAAGCCTGTGATAAGAGAAAGGAGAGTTGATTGTACAACAGACCCAGCCACTATTCCAATCCAAAGGCCCTTCCCTCTCAAATGTAGAACGAAGCCCATTACGGCCCCCACCGGAAGCCCAACCAGATAAAACGCTCCAAGATTGACATAGGCCCCTATGAGCTGCCACCCACATCCTCTAGCCACACCTAATTCAAACAAGTAAATAGAGTGCTTTTGAGACTATGTTTGGGAGTCAAGATTTTCTACTTGGATTTTTCTGTACTTAGATTTGCTTGGGTAATAAGATAATCATGATATATCTTTTTTTTTTTTTTTTTTGATACGAGGGACCCCCCCCAAGGCAAGGCCACTTTGTGCCCCACCACTGACAAGTAAAATTCTGGATGTATAAGATACCCCTTTGATCAATCATGATATATCATCCAAATATATAATTCATCTCTCGCTTTAGATGATGTGTCATGATCTTAAGTACCCAAGTAAATCCAAGTACAGAAAAGCAACTTAAAAAAGGTTCTACTTGTAAATTGCATGATGCCACTCTTCATTCTTGTAGTTGACTTTTAAACTCTTTTTGGAACTTGCGATACTTGAGGTGAAGGAAATGAATAATTCCTAAAAGTGATTTTAGAAAGGAATCTATTTCCAAGTAATTCTCAGCATTTTACTTTTCTTTCGCTGTTCTTTCTTTCAAAGATCCAAACAGAGCCTACAGAAGAATAGCATTTTCCTAAATCATTTTCTTGAAGGAGGTAAAGAAAGGTATGTACTTATAATGAAAAACACTAACCAGAAATGACTGCTTGTAAGCTGTCCATGATAATTGATAGGCAAATCAAAGGAGCCATTGCTGCAACATAATTTACAACTTGCTTCTCATTGCTGTAAGCATATCCCAATAAATAGCGGCAGCAGAAAATCGTCGTGCTTACAATAGCAGCCTCTATGACTGGAAGAAACATTACGGCATAAACAGCCATTTTAGCTGCCTTTGGATTCCCAGCTCCTAGTTCATTTGAAACCCGAGTACTACAAAAATATTTGGTAATTATACATTCTTAAATATATATATACACATCATATATATTTACCTAATTAATTAGTATATATAGTATAGATTCAAGGAAACACATCCAGAGCATATATACCTTGCAGCTGTCCCAAACCCATATGGTATGGTGAAGTGCAATGTGGAGATTGTAAGGCTGATCACAAAGATTACAACAAATTAATTAATTAGAGTACTCAAATGAAAGATCTCCAATTCATCAACTTAAGAAGTCCTGAAATAAAAGCATTTTACCATATAGAAAGCACTGAAGTTTCGAGCTTTGGATTGGGTAAGAGGCCCGACAGCAAGATAAGCAGCTCACACGACCACCATTTTAGACTATAATATATCATTGGCATAAAGAATGACAATATATATAAGGATAAGAAATTAATCGAGATGTTAGTACAAGGTACATCTGACACAAAGTTGTATCAGGTGATCTCCATCCGCAGAGTTAATTGGAGAATAAATTTTGAAACACCGACCATTGTATTAGATACTTATCTTATGTATATGTCATGCTTGCCAATCACAGTAATTCAATAGTTGGTTTTTGAAAATTATCAGTGTTAAAATTTGATTTTTTTTGTTCTTCAAAATATCATAATTTTTTCATAGTCGATTTTTTTCCAGAAATCGACCATTGAATAATTGTGACTTTCAAAAACCGAGCATGATATATCAATTTAAGAAAAATATTTAATTCAAAGGTCAGTTTTCAAAATCTATTCCGCAACCTAACTTTATAGAGGTCACATGAAGCAACTTTGCATCAGGTGCATCTTATACTAACATCTTCATTATATATGGAAAGAAGGAATGGTAAAGCCAGCTAGTATTACCAAACCATTACAGCAGAAGGGATGGCGAAGCGAAAGAACTCTCCAATACCAATAAATGCATCTTTTGAGAATCGTATTCGGGTTTTCTCACAGGCTGAAGAATACATGGCATAAATAGCAAGCAATATAACATTCAACCAAGAGGATAAACTGATTGCTAGCGCTGCACCAATATTTCCTAACTCCAGCTTAAACACAAGAGTCCAACAAATTGGTACATGGAAACATAGAATGGTAAAGGAGGTCAGGAGCAGTGGAAGGATCAAAGTCTGAGTTTGGTAGTATCGAGTTAGGGGTTTAAGAACTGCACCACCAAATAGTGCAGGAATAAGCCAAATTGAGTATTTGCGTGCTTCAAGTGAGATTGAAGAATCTTGGCCAAATAGGATTAGCAGTTTGTCCATGAAAATCCATACAATACAGACTGGCAAGCAAACCAAAGTGAGAGAAATGATGGCGCTGTATGTATAGGTTCCGAGCTTATGGTATTGTTGTGCCCCATAAGCTTGTCCACATAGAGTTTCCAATCCACCAACCAATCCTGACTGCTTGGAATTTACAAAATTCAGTTAGAAACCATAGTTTATTAATATTGACTTGGTAATTAATATGCTCGAGTGTATGCATAAATTAATTGACTTACAAGAAGACTAAAGCCAGTAACATTGGTGAGAGAAGTGGCAATGGCAACAGCAGAAAGAGAGAGTTGACCAAGGTGTCCCACCATCATGACTGAGACGACAGACAAAAGGTACTGAAACACCGTCGCCGCCACCATTGGCGCCGCTATGTAACTCGCCTTCTTCACCTCTTTCCCAAACACATCCCATGTTTTCTCTATTCTCTTCTCTTCCATGCCTTAATTTGTTATATAAAAATAATAAGAAGATACTTGAGCCAGGGATAATCTCATAATTAATGAAATTCAATGTTACTGATGGATGGGTTCTCCTTGATTTATATGGCTTTGAATTGGGTACGTGGGGGTATAAAACTATAAATTAAGGGTCGTACGTACGGCATTAGAGTGATCAAGTGAGGGAAAACGCGCGTGCAAGCTAGGGACTTCCAATAATATTGTAACATATTTGGTCAATGACTGATACGTATCAGCTAAATCACTAATTGGGTGCATTAATTCTGACACTGTCCGTGCACCGCCGTGGTGTATTGGTCTATATGCATGATATCATACCACCATTCAAAGACA